>SCLH01000358.1:520604-540507 GCA_004367855.1 Oikopleura vanhoeffeni
TATTTTGAGATTGGTATGTCATAAAGAACATTCGCTCCGATTGCAAGTTTCGCTAAAAAAAAAAGCCGCCTATAAAGAATTCATTCGTGGACGAAATTTCAATTAAGATTAATAATATCAGTTTTATCATCATGAACAGGCTGATAAAAGAGTGGTAAGGCATCATTATAATAGGGAATACAT
Source organism: Oikopleura vanhoeffeni (assembly GCA_004367855.1). Classification (NCBI taxonomy): domain Eukaryota; kingdom Metazoa; phylum Chordata; class Appendicularia; order Copelata; family Oikopleuridae; genus Oikopleura; species Oikopleura vanhoeffeni. The sequence continues at coordinate 520,788 of SCLH01000358.1, forward strand.
TTTGGATTCAATTTTTATGGGAAACGATTGGTTTTTAAGGAGATAAAGACCTTCTCAAATACACATTATGATACAAAATTTGTTTTTGTCCAATATTTGTCAGGAATTTATTTTAAAGAGCCAAATTTTTCAAATGTTTTTGATAAATATTTTTTAAGGATTTGTTTTTCAAAATAATTCAGACTATATATTTATTTGAAATTTTTCTTTGGAAAATAAGCATAAAATGGGCCGAAGGTCAATAAAGAGTAATTAATACGATTTTTAATTGGAATTTAAATTTAAGTGGAAATAAGTCCGAAATCGGTCTAACATTGAAAATACTGAAGTTTTTATGTTCAAAAATTGAAAATGATATTAAAATATCGAATTTCGAAACAAAAATTAATTTTGAAATTTATAGAAATAAAATTAATTTGAATAATAATAATACAATCCACCTTGTTAAAACTAGCTAGTTCATTCAGTAAAAAATTGGCTACCTAAAAATTTAAAAATATCCATTTTCGTAGAAAATACCTTAGTCACTTATATCGATTACGCGACTTCCTGGTCGTTATTTACTAGATTTTTGGTCAAAATTTTTCAATAATTCGGCGTTTGAATAATACTTATTCGATTACATTCTTAGATAGCTTAAACTGAGCACAAATATCTTTTTAATTATAACATAAAAAATTGGTCTATTGGACCAATTTATTTTATCTTTTTTTTTCTGAGATTTCTGAAATTTTTAATTTTTTAGTTTTCCACAGACAAATTAGAAGCAATGGTCGGATTTGGACCAATTTTTGTAATTTATTATTCACAAGATATTTGAGCTCAGTCTGAGCTTTCTAAGAATGTAATCGGATGAGTTGTTTTAAAAAGCCGAATTATTTAAAAGTTTTGGTCAAAAATTTAGTTAATAACGACCAGGAAGTCACGTAATCGATATAATATTAGATAACTGCCGTCACTTCTATCTTATGTATGTGCGGGCTGAAGGAGCCAATCATAACACTTCTAAGCCCCTCCTAGCCACTCATGAGGCCGCTTTTCAGCCCGCACATCCTAGATTAACAAAAACGTGTAACAGGAATATACATGTGTACTTGTATATCTTATCAAATATATCTTATGTATGGATAAGTGCCGTCACTCAGAATATATACTTGAAATAAGAAATTTTTCTCTTAATTAAAATGAAAGTTGATTTTTCACTGAATAAACTACCTCATATTTTTGTCAAGTAATTTTATGTGCTCTTGTGGATAACGAGAGGTAATTAACCTCATACAGTGGTGGATTCTTAATTTTAATGCTGATATGGAAGGGATATCGTTATCATAATTATGACGACACTAAATTCCAGCATGAAAATTAAGAAACTACCACTGTATTAGGTAATTATTATACAGCTGAAATTAGGTCTTCCCAGAATTCATGTCAACTATGGGACATGTACTCAGGGCCAATCAGCATAGGTTATAATCAGCCTGGATTTATGATAAACAACAGTTATCACTTATAGGAAATACATTTTGAATTTCATTTTTATGGGAAACGATGGTTGTTTAAGGGTGGTGGGTGTCGCTGATTTTGACAGTGTACGAAGCTATTTTTGGAATAACTAGCAGAGCTGATATGCCAAAACTTGTGCATCTTGAAGAACAACTCTTCACGGTGAATTGTGATTCAACAGTAAATGATACATCCCACCTAGGCTGAAACCTACGCTTTTAAAAAGCCTCCTAAAAAATCGCTAAATACGCATTTTCTCCGTCAATTTTAACTGTTTTTCATTATTTTTTTTTGTCAGGCTCCAAAAAAGCCTCGTACATGATGCATAATTGTCATTTACTCGGAATTTTGCTTTTGGCGAATAAAAAACGAAAAAACAAAAAGTAAAATTTTTTAATTGGTCAGTTTGGGAGGCTCAGGCAAAATCTATCTCCTCCAGCAGTTGAGAAGATACAGTTTATTCTCATACTGCATCGGGAAGCACAGGCCTTGTTTGACAAAACATTAGAGAGTTTGTTTTGAACTGAATTTTGATTGGCGTCTCTTGGGGGCCATGTCAACTTTTCATTTTTAGCCTAAATCTTTGAATTGGTCAGTTTGGGAGGCTTATGCAAAAGCTATCTCCCCCAACTAGGCGCTATTTTCAGTAAAAAATTATGTAATTTTGCTTTCGAAAAATAACGCGCCATTTTTAGAATCAAGTTAAGCCAAAGTTTTATACCGTTTTTTGATTTTTTTTGGGTATAAAAAAATTTCCACATTTTCAGCTGAAAATTAATCAAAATACTTTCTTGTCGAAATTTCCGTGCAAAAAACACTTTTTGATGCCCCCTTTAAGCTTTTTTCACTATATCTCTATATATGCTTTCAAGGGATCTTTGGGAAATTATTATTATTATTCTGACTGTTTTTTGTCAAATTTTTTTCGAAATTGTTTTCTCACTTTCATGTTCAAAAATATTCAAACTTTATTTTTATGGCATCCCTTAGGCTGACAATTTTGGGAATGCCTATTTAAACTTAATCAAATATGTTCCTGTTTTTTTCGCTTCTTGTTTATACTCTGAATCATTCTTTTTGTTTGAAAAATACGGTTTGCGCGAAATCTTGTTAAGCCTCCTTTAACCAAAAATTAAAAAAAAAAATCCTCCGAGACTTGCCTAAATTGGTAGCCGATCCCCCATCCACCATCGTTAAAATGTGATAAATTAAACCAGGAAAATAAATGTTTCCTTTCGACTGGTGCTTTAAATTTCGTTTTTTTCGTCTTTTTTTCGAAAATTTTAATTTCCGATTTTGACGTACGAAATGAATAAAATTAAATTATATAAATTTCCGATGGTGGGAACGGAAAATAATTTGAAAAACATGCCACATGGCAAACGCGCCGTTTTTTAGTGTGTTTTCAAAAAGACGATTTATAAAAGTAAAAAATAATCGATTTGAAAAACAAGATTTAACAAAGTGAGACTCAAAAAAGTGGAAACTTAGTTTGCAATTTTTTTATTCAAAATTATAAAGATGGCAAAAATTTTTTCCCATGAAGACAAAGAAAATTGAACAAAGTGCAAATCTGTCAAAATGCACCAAAAGGCCCTTAACACCTTTTGATAGTATAAATTTTACTCGAGGAGGGAGGTTCTATGTTTTTCTTCTATTTTCGAAATAAAAACTTGGCAAAAATTGTAGTTTTCAAACCTATATTAACAAATAAACGGTTCGATCGAAGCCAACCCTGTACTCTGAGATTGCGCATAAAAAGAATAATAATAATATTTGTTTCTCAAGAATCGTATAAATTCAGTGTTCTGAAACGGGATCTGAATCCCGAGCGTCGGGATCAGGATATGCCGACCGGTTCGGGATCGGATGGAACATTTTTTCACTTAAGTCGGAACCAGGACGGATCAGGATTAGTCGGAAATATTTGGCCGGGAACCGGGACGAAAAAAAAATTATCGGGACGGGGGAAAAAACACCTTCGGGATCGGGATTGAAAAAATAAAATACTATAGGACCAAATAAAAATCGACAAGAATTTCTTCCAGTTATTGTAAAGTCATGAAAACACGGGTTCAGGGGGTAATATATCGATTCGGAGGGCTTCCTGGTCATTTTACTAGATTTTATTTTTTTTAAGCTTTACCTACGTTTCTCTCAAGATCCATAAAAGAGATGTTTTTAAGATTTGAGGTCTCCTGGATTATACTTACCATTTATTCGTTACGGAGGCTCCTGGATATTTTTCACTTAATTTTCAGATTGTGAGCTTACTGTACGTTGTTGCTATTTTTAGAGATTGTGAGGGCTACTGGAATTAAACTACTCATTTCTTTAATTTGTCCGGGCCTCCTGGTACATTCTTACTATGTTTACATGAGTGATTACATTAAGCCTATGAGCGAATAACGAAGGTGGGCAGTGCGGTGGCGCCGAGAGTCGGCCTGAGCGAAGGAAGCATGACGCTTGATTTTTGACTATTTTATATTCGCCTCCAAGGGTCATCAATGTAAATTGAGTGGTACTTTCTAGGCTTGTTTTTTAAACTAATATATATTATGATATATATTATTGATGGCTTAGATCGCACCATCAATGGAATATAGGATCCATAGATATTTATATTTTATTTTAGGACCAATTTTTGGCAGTAATACATTATAAAGGTTATTATAGGTTTTAAATTAGGATGAGCCGGGGAGCGGAACTTGGCATGATTTTGCACTGGGTACGTTTTTTGCGTCTAACTTTGGCACATCTATTAGTTCAAAAAAAAATTCGATAATTTTTAACGCCTTAACCACCAAAATATTTTCACTCAAAAAATCAGGACAACACAGTAGAACTCATGCCAATATCGCGCGCAGGGGAATAGGAAGTTGATTTTAAAACAATTTTATTGGATAGAAGTGCTTTTTTAGCAAAAAATATCAGTTACTATCAGAAAATAATTTTCATCAAGTCATATTTCGAACTTTATTTTTGAAAATTTTGAACTATTGCAGTTGGTCCACGCTCGTTGACAAAATAAAAGATAAGTAGAGATATACCAAATCGAAATACTGCGTTTCAGATTAATTTCCTTGCGAAAACAACCGAAAAAATTATTTTTGAAAAATTTTTTGTTTATTTTTTTCAAAAATTCAAGATATTGATACCTACTGTAAAACTCATAGATAGCGCGCAGGGCCGCTACAGTTTTTTAAAAAGATTTTTTTTTTAATTTGCAGTGGCTTTTAGCAAAAATTATCAGTTACTATTAGAAAATATTTTTCATCAGTCATATTTCGTACTTGATTTTTTGAAAATTGCAGAGGAGATTCGTTGACGCAAGATAGAAGGTAAGAGAGATATACCAAATCGAAATATGCGTTTCCGATTTATTTTCTCAGCGAAAAAACAGAAAAAAAGTATTTTTCTAAAATTTTTGAATAATTTTCGTCATTTTTTTTCAAAATTGATGATAATTAGCATTATGTAACCATGCCAATATCGCAACACAGGGCCGCACAGCTTTTTAAAGAGATTTCATAAAATTTACAACGCATAACAAAAAATGACGGTACAGCAAAGTATAAGATATCATATAATAAATTTTTTCGTCAAGTCATATTTTGTACTAGGATTTTTGGGAGTAGTCATGTTCCGTTGACCATACGAAGGTAAGGGAGATGTACCACATCGAAATATGCGTTTCCGATTTATTCTCGTCAAAAAACAGAATATTATTTTCCAAAAATTTTAAAAAATTTCGTTCTCCTTTCTTTGAAATTCAAGATATTGATGGGTGGCCCGCGATTGAAGCATTTCTGTGTTAGAGCTATTTATGGGAAAACTCTGAGGAAACTGGGATAGTATTTTTCCAAAGAAACATTTTTTTGGGAAAATTTTTTAAAAATTCTTGGTCCTTCTTCTGATTGGCTGAAATAAAATTGTAGTTGGAGTCATTATGAGACTAAAAGACGTATAAGTATATATATCCGATAAGATTCCATATCTGGGATTACGTGATTGGTCCTAAAACGCATAAATACCCAAAAAATCGTTTTTTTTTTAAAAGTGTCCTACTATGAGTAGTACTATCAGACGGTCCCTCAGCCCGTGATTCTATTGAAATGTTGTGTATTTTTGACAAACCTCAAGATATCAGCCGAAAAACCTATTTTAATCAGAACAGCAATACCATGTTTGAAACGATCAAAAAACAGAAATTTTAGTTTGAAATTAAGTGGTTCAAGTTTGGTGCCAATGGTTTGAAAGATTGTAATATAAAAAAATTATCGTTCGTAAACCGAATTAAATTTTGAAAAGATATCATCAAATTTTTTAGAAATTCCTGGTCCTTTTCCTGAGGATGAATTAAATTGTAAGTTGGAGTTCATTATGACGACTAAAAGCATATGCGAATAAATTTTCCGATCAAGATACATACTGGGATTAACGTGATTGGTCTAAAACCATAACAAAACCCAAAAAATGATTTTTTTTTAAAGTAAGTCCTAATGAGAATAGTAACTATAAGACGGTCCTCCCCGCTGAATTCCTATTGAAATGTTGTGGTATTTTGACAAACCTCAAGAATATGCACGCAAACCTATTTTAATCAGAACAGCAAAGACATGTTTTTGACGATCAACAGAATTTTAGATAGGAGAGGTTCAAGTTGGTCCCAATTGGTTGAAAGATTGTATATAAAAAAATTAACTCGTTTAAAAACCCGATAAATTTTGAAGATAATCATCCAAATTTTGAAAATTATAATTTTTATTCAACTTTTATTGAAAAAATCATGGCCCGATTATGATGGCCGATAAAGGGGATTTATGTAAATTATTTAAATGTTATTTGCAAAATGAGCCCCAAATAGGAGAGAGGAGACCGCGGGATAATTATATTTTTTATTAAATTATAATGAAAAATGAGCCCAAACTCGCCGAAGGCCGATAAAGGGGGGAAATATATTCTCAAATATGATTTTTGTTGAAAAATAAGCCCCATATGATATGCCACTGGATCAAACGGACTCAAGTACAACTCCTACACTATTTGAATCGATAACAAACCCGACAGACCACACAACAAAACACCGCGAGATATCAGCCCCCAATCAAAACCGTTGATTGAAGAATCGGCGATTTCATTAGTCAGTTAAGGAAAAGGATCAATCAATCATATGCTCAGATTTCGCATTTTTTTTTCAAATAGTTAGGATAATAGCTACTCTGAGGTCCCGTTGATCATTTATAGGACCATCGATAGGGGGTATTAATTATTTTTTAATTTAATTTTGTTGAGATGACCCCAAATCCGGTGTCAAGGCCGTAAAGGATAATGATATTTTTTATTTAATTGTAATGAAAAATGAGCGCCCAAATCGGCCGAAGGCGATAAAGGGGTTATTATATTTTCAATTAAATTTTAATGAAAATAAGCCTCAATCCGGCCGAAGGCCGATTAAGGGAAATTATTTACTTTTAATTTAAATTCTGTTGAAAAAATGACCCCAAATCCGGCCGAAAGCGATAAAGGCGATTTCATATTTTGAATTAAATTTGATGAAAAAATAGCCCCAAATCGGCCACTTTCAAGTCTCGTACTTTCAAGTCTAATACGATGAACTTGAGATCTGAATTATCTTTGACCGGTCAAATATTGGTCGCCACCCCTCAACAAAAAAACGGGTAACCGAAAAACGCTTAATTTTCACTGGCCCAAAAAAAATCAGCCTTACTAGCACTTCATACGGTTCGCTAGAACTGGACCCACTAGACCTGTAAAAATCACGGAAAAATTGACTTAAAAATGCGATTTTTTTTTGAAAAAATTTTCAATAAAAAAAATAAATCCCTAAATCTCAAATTAAAGGGGAAGTTGGTAGCGGCTTAAAACAATTAACATTGAATTGGTTTACAAGTTTAAGTAATTGGAAAAGAAAAACTCTTTCAATTTATAAACATATTATCAGTAATGGTTAGAATTGGCCTGTATTTTTTTAAACTTCTTTCTAACAAATAATGTTTTTTTTGTTACTACAGGATGATCTTATTTTCGGCTCGCTTCGCTTACGATAGATATTCTGGCCAAAATGAGGAAACAAAAAACATTCAGTGCAGCCTCATACTGGTATAAACAGCTCAAAATAACACTTTTTAGATAGATTATATATTATATTCGAAACTATCAGTCTGTATTAGTTAGTAAGACGCTTCAACAGAGCATACGCAAAAAATGGAAGGAGATAATTACGAAAGATTAAACACTAAAAATCCTAACTAATATATATATATATAAATCAAGCGTCAAACAACCTCCTTATAAGCAGGGGCTGGCATAAACCCGGCAGACTGGAGTCAATAAACTTTACAACAAATAGTAGTCATTATATTGTTTCATGCTTATAAAAGTTAAGCTGAACCGATATAATCACTATATTTTAGCGTGATAATTATTTTTATTTACGATTTTAAGAACGATTTGAGTTCGAGTTTTCATCTTTGAAAATCGTAAAAATCAAACATTATGAAATTTGGCCTGCATTTTTTTGTCCGAACTTTTTCTGTTTTGATACTAAAAATCGGTGGGCCCATAACCAAAAAAAATAGCGACTTTAACTTTTTTCATGGATTCCTTATTTTATTCTAACACGGTATTTATATAGAGCGCATTTATATTTCATTTTTATTGACTTTTTTAGAAAATATTAAAATTTTTTCCCAAATCGAGTCTAAAAATTTTTTTATTGAGAGTTTTTTGAAGGATATAAAAGTCAGGTCACACTCATCGAATGTTCTGGTATCTCACTTAATTGCCGATGCCAACTAAATCGTGGTAGGTCGCGCGTTTTCATTTTGAAACTGTTGATGTAATTTTTAACACTTGACTGTAAGCATTCGATAAGTGCCATTTGGCACTGAATTTAAAAAATTTTACTGGTTGCAAAAATTTTCGATAAAATTTTGGGGTAGTAGGCGTTATTTATTTTGATAGTCAGGAAAATTTTTTATAATCAAAAACTCACTATATTATTAATCGTTTTCAATTAAAATTGTAATTTTTGAGGGTTCGGTTAATTCATAATCAAAAGTGAGAAGTAATTTTGATAGAATATTAGATATGTTAAACGTGCTCTCGAAACAAAACAAAAAAGTTTCCTCATATTCAATTCATTTACTTCCTCACTTTATGATTATGGAATGAACCAAAACGTCAAAAAAATGAAAATTATCAACCACTCCATTACATCCCTGATTATATCTCGACCAACCCTCCCTAAAAAATCCCTATAAGGTCAATTTTTATCTCAAACCCAGGTTGGTTTTTTTCTTTACTTTTTGCGAATTTTAAACCTTTTTTCACGGAAAAAAATCTTTGATATGCATAATAAATTTCGAATGTGCCAGAATTTTATAGGAGACTTTTTTGGCGCGGGTACACCCGAAAATAAATGAAAGTTTATTTATAATACGTCTTAAAAAAAATCTATAGTCGGGTTTAGTTGAAAATGTATGTACAGTGTAGTGGCTTTTACATATTTAAACGATATTTAATTAATGTTTTAGAAATAAAAATGTGAAGTTTTGTAACGAATTTAACACTTAATATTAAAGATAAAAATAAACGCTAATTTCCACAGTATTTTTCTTTTCAAATATGTTCTGGAAAAATGTACCAATCTGCTGGACTTAATGCACCATTAAATAACGGCTGCATTGAAATCAAAATAGTGGGGTGACAAAGTGCTATTTTATCCTTTTTGGACAGATTACCTTCATTTATAAATCCAAACCCTTCAATCTGAGTCTTCCAGAATCGATATAACGTCTTCATCCAGACTATCAGAACCGATTATTATGGATACCATTTTTAAAATAAAACATTAAATTATCGAAAAAAAAAGTAGGTTCGCTATCTTCATTTTAAAATAGGGATCATCTCTATCAAATCCGGCGAAAAATCCAACTAACTTCTGACGATTTGGATTAATATTGCAGGAATTTCAAAAGTCAGATAAAATCGGTTTCAAATGTGTTAAGGCTAATTCTTGTAGAAAAATTTTTTTTTGGTCATTTTAAGAGCAAAAGGATTTTTTTGTTTATGAAAAACTTTATCCAAAAAAAAATTGATTTTTCGCTAAAATTTTCGAGATTTTACGGTGACCAGACAGTTTAGCGCCTCCGTATGAAGAGTTAACCGGTAATTTTTTGGCAGGTGAAATTGAGCGTCTTTTTAAGAGACATTTTTTTGGCTAGGGCTGGCGACAGATGCGATCGACTCGAAACTGGCCGGTCAAAGTTCAAGGTCACTCTCAGTTCATCGTAAAGATTGAAGTACTCTCAAAAGAACCGGCAGGGGTCGCTTTCTAATGAAACGTATTAAGCAACCTAATAGGTCAATGATGTACTGAAAGGTCCGCTAGAAGTCCTAATACGATGAACTTGGAGATTGACCTTGGATAGGTGAACATGTTGCTCTCGTAAGCGACGCTTTCAGTACATCATTGACCTATAGTTGCTAATACGTTCATTAGAAAGTCCGACCCGCCGGTTCTTTTTGGGGGTACTTTCAAGTCTTCACGATGAACTGAGATGGACCTTGACTTTTGACCGGGTCTATTAGGTCGACCACGTGGTCATCATCTAGCATTATTAGCCAAAAACGGTTTTCCTAAAAACACGCTCAAATTTTCACCTGCCAAAAAATTACGCGGGTTTAACTCTTCATACGGAGGCGACTCGCCCACTCGAGCACATATCATGACAACTCTGTAAAATTCGAAAATTTGAGCGAAAAATGGGTCAATTTTTTTTTCGAAAATTTTTCACAATAAACAAAAAAAAATCTTCGTTTCTTTACATGACAAAAATTCTACAAAGATATCCTTCACACATTGAAACCGATTTTGACTTTGAAATTTCTATTTTTCAAAAGTAGATACTCTCTTATTTTATTTCCAATATGATTTGGAGTTTTTATTTTTATTAAATTTGTGAAAGTCTGAATTAATTGGCTACAAATCTAGAAAACATAACCAATTTACGGTTCGAATTACTTAGGTTTTGTTTTTAGATAGCTAATTTTCAACAAGTGAAATTGCTCGAGTTAGAACCCAACGACAAAAAAATAACGAATCAAATAAATTCCCGAAACGTCAAAAAATTCAATCAGAAGACAGAGGAATTTTGTGAGCCTTGATTAGCTTGAATTTTTATGAAAAACATGAACAATATATAATATTATGAGTCCACTGAATCATTGTCAACTTTTCAGCTAAAAAAATTTCAATATGTTCAGAAATAAGTCTAGAAAGCCCAGACAATTACTTTGACCGCACTAGAATAACAAGATAAAAAAAGTAAAAAATCAGCGTCTGTCTTCTTCGCTCAAGCGACTCTCGGGCGCCTGCACAACCGCACTGCCCACCTTTCTTTATTCGCTCATAGCTACATGTAATCACGAATCGCTATGTAAAAAACATAAGTAAGAATGTTACCAGGAGCCCGACAAATTAAAAAATGAGTAGTTTTTCCAGTAGGCTTACAATTCTAAATAGCAACAACGTACAGTAGCCTCACAATCTGAAAATTTAACGGTGAAAATATCCAGGACCTCCCGTACGAATAAATGGTAAGTATAATCAGGAGGCCCTCAAATCTTAAAACGATCTGCTTTATGGATCTGAGAGAAACGTAGGTAAAGCTTAAAAAATAAAATCTAGTAAAAATGGACCAGGAGCCCCCGTAATCGATATTTAAGCATCTCTCTATAATAATGACTGAAAAAGGTTCGCGTATATGATTCATATACGCGAGACAGTTTAATAAAAAACAGTAATACGACAGTTATAAACGAACTCGTAATGTGCAATCCTCAGTCCCGTCCTTCTTAAGCTAGTCTGTAAACGCATGATTGGTAATACCATGAAAAAAAGTACCTAATCAATGTTCTTCACCCTTTTAAGAAAAAAAAATTCAATGTTTCAAAAAATAATATTCAATCATGAAAAATTTACCCAAAAACAAAAAATTTTACCAACTGGAATTTTTTACAACTGTAAAATTTTAACAACTTAAAAATTTCAAATTCTATTTTGAATTAAGAAAAATTATCATTCCGAAAATAATCACCAATATTATTTCATTTTTTAATAAAAATCACGCATTTTGGAAACAAACAAGTTAAATCATTTTAAGAAAAAAATTAACATCTTTTTTTTCTAACCAAATAAGATTCGCAATTGCTTCAATTATGCATTAATGAGTTTTCGAAATAAATTGTTGAAATCTTGAATTTCAATCAAATCATTTTGGATTAGCGTCTTCCCAGAAATTGCTTACTTTTGTTAAATTTCAGGTGAATTTTAACACATAGTTCTTTTCAACAAAGTTCATATGGTAAGCTCTTGCTTCTTTTTACCTTAATGAAAAAGTTTTTTGGCGTAGAGAAAAAATCCCAATTTGAATTTCGCAAAAAAGATTTCCAAATCGTTTGTTTGTTTAATCCCAATTATAAAACTCAAAATATTCACAACTTATTATAGTATTAATGGTTTGAAAAAATTCTGTGGAAATGCATTTTCCGCATTAGTTGAGGCGGACCGTTTTTCGAGCGTCATGGAGCAAAAGATAGTTTATACCTCTTCTGGCTCTACAACATAAAGAATTTTTTATCTGTGGTGATGATGCAGCTTTGGTTTAAAAAAGTATTCGAAATAAAATAAATCGATGTTAGCGGTTAGAAAAACCTAACAAGTCGTCACATTAAATTTTGAAGTGCTTTTTTACACAAATCAAGACTTTGGTGAATAACCCCTTTTTCGATGTCAATGATTGCTGCTCGCAAAGTTAAAACTTTTATTGTAGTTTTTCGTTGTATTAACAGTTGACATTTAACAGATTGTTGGAATTTTTCTAACACCTTTTCTAAGGTCATAAATTTGTGCTACAAGTTTGAACGAGTAGTTTTTTTGTTTTTTTTTTGGCTTGAAAATCACCGTTTATTGGCTATGCGTGGGTTCGAATCCCACCGCTTTCAGCCAATTATGTAAAAGCCAATTTAATGGCTCGTACACGGGCATGTCCTTTCGAATGCGGGGCGCTGCAAATATCTTCTAATTTACTTAAACAGTCGGGGGAGAAGTCGTCCGCCGCGGAATAAGGTGTGTTGGATCCGGGCGCTCTGGCTCGGTTGAGCTCTCTACAGGATGCCCTTAATGACTGTCCAAGCCACCCCTTATATACGGGTGGTGGCAGGCCAGGCCGAGAGTTCGCCCTTGGAGATGACCTTGAGCTACCACGCTCAGGAGAGCTGTCGTAGCGTGGTGTCAACCAGGTCCAAAAGACCTTTTTGCCCTTTAACAATACTAACTAGAGTGTAGGGTAATTCCCACTTCAGCGCGTGTGGTGAATACGAGAAAGTGTTTGTGGTAACTAAAAACGTTGTAATTCACCTTCCAGCGGCGTGTGGTGAATAAGCAGACGGTGTGGTGGTAACTAAAAAGTAGTAATTCCACCCACAGCGCCCCTTCGTCTAAAGAAATCAATTCACGCCTTACAGCGTCTCGCTAAGAGAATAACAATGCTTAGCCATGACTCAATTTTAACCCTTGAAATAATTTTGAAACCTAATAAATACTTGTATAATTCTGCAAGAAAATAAAAATGCAGTAAAATTCCGGCTTGAAATTATAAGTTTGATTTTTTCAAATGATCTTCAAAGGCTTTGGGTGGTCACCGTTATTTGTTAAAAAATTCACGAAGTTCACTGCCACAGGGTGAACGATTTTTTAAGTGAATTCTCGTTCAGAAGTTGATTTGGTCCAATTCGACTTTATCAGATTATCGAGAATTACGCCTTCCATTAAAATCTAGGTAATTTTTTTGCGCGACGCCTATATTTGGCTCAAATTTTCAAGCGGAAGAACGGCCTAAATAGCTTTAATTAAAAACACGGAAAAAAATAATTGAGGATAAGCTTCGTTAAAGTTTTTTTAAACAACTGAAAAATGCCGATCCCTGAGGATTTGTAAGATCAAATGAGCAAAAAATGTACACCAAGGTTTTTTTTAAATAGTGCGAAAACAGTCACCGCCTTCTATCTTTTATGGTTTTTTTTTAATTTTTAAAAAATATGTTTTTTGACTTTAGCCGATAAAATCATTAAACAGTTTTTTAAGCAAACTGACATTGAAATTACAGATGCCATATAAAAAATTTTTCAACCAACCTCATACTTAGTTCTTTCTCTCATGTCTTTATTTTGTCCGATGTTATCTTTATTCTTTTCGTAAGCGAAAAATAATTTTCGCCCTTTTTTTCCCGGTCGCTTCTCTGAGACTGAGATTTTCCGTTAATACGCATTTTTGATAAGAAATTTGACTTATTTTTATTTCTGTCTCAGTTAAAGCATCCTTAAATAAAATCTGCGCATGCATGACGAAATATTAATGCGACCTCGAATTTTATCATTTTGTGACTGAAAGTATTTCGCTTTGGGGTGGTACCCAATTTAGTACCTTGAAAGCCTATGACTAGAATCAATACACCTTAAAAGTTATTATCCCCAGTTTAACAAACTTGCAACTACTGTAGCAATTACATTATTATAAGTCGGTGTGGTTTGTGTAAAACGTAATTATTTTGAGAGTTTATGAGTCAAGTTGACGAATGAGAGCGCTTTGATATTTCTTATTATATATTAACCTCTTTCTGAAAATTAATCAAATAAGTGATAAACGCGGCCAAAAAAAATTAAAGAATTTGATGTATCTTGTAACTATTCACAAATTAAATCAGGGTTTTCTCTGTAATTAGGGTGTTGCCAAAATATTCCCAGGGCTCCACTAAAGTCATGGAAACACGGGTTTCAGGGGGTATAAATATATATTTAGCATCTCTAATAATAAATGACTGAAAAATGTTCGCGTATATGACTATATAGCGTGAGACAGTTTCATAAAGAACGTAAAAGACAGGTAATAAACAACTCGGATGTGCAATCTTAATGTTGTTACAGTGGAACCACACCACTGCTTTTACTATTAATAGCCTGGTTATCACGTGATTTTAAAAGTCGACAAATTTCCTTCCAGTTATGTACAAGTGAAACCACAACCCGCTTGGTTTTTTTATTAATAGATGGATTTTCGCGTTATTTTGAACGAGATGATTCAATGAATCATATTTTAAGACCTAGGAGATATTTGTCTTAATTTAAATGAAAAAGTACCAAAAAGTTGTTTTTTGTATGTTATTGTACCGGTACAAAAAGTCGATTTTCGCACTTTTTGAATAAATTTTCATTGGCCGAGGCGATAACAGATTTTGTTTATTCTTTGGGGAATGTGAAATCATGTTAGAAAAATAAAGGAGATTATCTCAATTTTTTTTTGAAGTACACTCTTAATTCATCCGTTAATTGTTGAAAAGGTGCTCAAAATGGCTGTTATGATACATCACGGCTAAAAAATTTTAACTCGAATATCTGAAAGTCAAAAAATTTTTTTCCTGGAAAAGTTGTTTTCTTCAGAGACATGTTCGGAGATATATTTGAGGATTTTTCGATACCTTTTTGGTTTAAACTATAAATAAATTACCTGAAGCGACTCCTGGATACTATTACTTGTTTTCCTGGTCTTTATTGAGAAGTTCGATATTTTCTCAAGTTAGATATTTATACTAGAAAACTCAAAAATTAAAACCTCATGTGCGAAAATAATTTTTTGAAATAAATCAATTTCATTTATTTAAAATCAGACTCGTTACGATGCGCACACCACGAAGCACGCTGAATCCATGATTATATTGGTAAACCGATGCCGAGTAATCAAGCCTAAAGACTTTTTCAAAATACATCAATCAGTTAACCTGAGTCATTCATGTGAGTCATTCTCATAGTGAGGTTTGGAAATATGTTTAATTCAAACGTTTTTCATATTTCAAAAGTATGAATGGTTTCATTTCCGCTCAAATCGATAACTTTAATTTTTCCTTGGTTTCAATTTTAATAGAAGAAAGAATCAAAAGCTGCATTTCAAACTTTTAGTCTTTGTATGGGAGAAAGGCTTTTACGTTGAACACCTAATCTTGCATGAGAAAAAAAAGATGGGGAAATGTTGGTTCAATTTTTTGAAATAATTTTTTAAATCATTTTGTGAATTTTTAAAATCTTTTAAATACGTTTTTAAGGATTGGTGACAAAATGAGTGCCTGGGAATTAAATGGATGTTGAAAGTTTTAGAAGATGCACGGCCAGAAATATTTGAAAAAATTGCATGGTAGATTTTGGGACAACAGAGGTGATTGCTTATTCCCAGGGAGCACTAAATTTTGTGATTAAATCATGACATAATTAACATCAGTGTGACTTAACCAAATAAATCAATATTGTTTGCTTTATATAACTTTTGATTAAAGGGGGTTGTCGTCAATAGTTCGGAGAAAAGAAGCGAATAATATCGAGATGATTATTTTAACGCAAATTTGAAAAATACCAGCATTTTGGGTCGTTTTTTTTTGCCTCAATCATGGCCCATGTAACATGGCTTTAAACAATCAGCTAAACATACATGTAAGTTCGAATGTGATAATCCAGGGGAAGATACAATTTTGAATGAGACCCCCGAAATAAGGCGCAAAATACGTTTATTTTTGATAGTGCTGGGAGCCTAAATAAGAATTTTACAAAACTTTTCGCGAAGGTTTTGCTCAAGTTCTGTCCCGTTAATTTGAGCCATATTTAATTATTATAGCCGTTAAAACTCAGTACGGAGAATTACATAAAAAACGAATTGTTTCCAGGTTTGTAAAGCTTGATTTCTTATTGGACGAGCCATCTGTTATATTTCAATTTTTTGAGATGCAAGATTATTGTTCAGATATATTAAAGGAGATCATATTTTGGTCAAACAATCTGTACTGCCCGCATTGGTCATTGGAAAACCCAGATTTTCAATCAACTCTTGAACGACCACCTTATTAAGACTGGTGGTAGGAAACTACCTTTTGAAACCCTGCGACAGAGGTTTCGAATTCGCATAATATTTTTTCTACTTAGATTATAACAGTCCAGTCCTAAGCCCCGGTAACTGGTAACAACCTGACTCCAAATTTAAACAAATTGAAAAACATACATAACTTTGCTTCGTAGGCGACACTGTAGACTTAAATTTCATTTTTGTGAAGAACCAAATTTGATGAAAAGTACAATTACAATTATTATTTTTGGTGCCATATCTAAGGAAGCAAACCGACAAACTGGTCTGACTTAACAATAACAGTCGACCTTAATTATTTGAGCTTAAGGGTCAATGAACTCCAGGAAAATTAATTCTTTGCATGACAAAAATTCTCTTTGAGGCCTTTTTAGCAGCAGAAAATGACTCACAATAACCTCTTTTAATGACTAAATTGGAAATTTAAGCATAAGTTGACTTTATTTTTCTTAATTACAAGAACACGTGGAGATATTTGGCATGGTAGCGGCTAAATGCACCAAGCAATTAAAATTTAAACCGGTATTTTTCATCTGTAACAATACCGGCAAAATAAGAAAAAAAAGTCATTGTTTTTCAAATTTAGTACGCTTTAAAGTTTAATTTCCCGTTTTTTTTGCCGACCCGTATTTTGAAAGTTTGATTTTGGCCCCATTTTCGCTCCCCGAAATTGCGTAAAAAGAAGTTCGAAAACCACCTGTTTTTAACTTTTACAGCTAAGATTACATCAAGTTTTAGTGAATCAAGATCGGAAATTTTCAATGGTCAGAGTGGTTTGTACAAACAAAAGTCCAACTTAAAAAAGATGTCGTCCATGTTAGTGGATTCTACTGCCAATAATTTCAAAGAAGTTAAGTTTTTAAATCGATTAATTTAACCTGAGGGGATTGAGGTGCTTTGAGGTAAACTTGAGGGCTTAACATATTTGTTGCTTGGTGATTAAAGCTGGTTTCGTGAAAAATAACTTTTAATTTAAGAAGGTCGGTGCATTTTGAGAGATTGCACTTTTTTTCACTTATTTTTTGTCTTGCTGGAGAAACTTTTTTTCACTTTAAATTTTTGAATAAACATTTTTGCACACAAGTTTTTGCCACTTTTCAGCTTACTTTGTTTAATTGAATTTCTTCAGATGATTATTTTTTTACTTTATAAATTGGTCTTTGAAAAAAACGCGCGTTCTGCTCCAGGTTTCTAAATCATAAAGTAAATTTATTATTCTTAATGTTGTTACTTAGAAGCCTAAAATACGCTTTCGACACAGACTCCGGATTTATTTAATTTTATTTCATACAATTCTTCGGCCCAAATCGAAAATTTTAATCTATGAAAAAAGAACGGAAAAACCGAATACCACATCGAAAGAATATTTATCTGCATGAGTTAAATAAAATAAATTTACAACGGTGGATGAGGTCGGCTTATTAATTCGGCAAGTTTGAGTGTGATAAAATTCTCATAATTCCGGATACTGAGGGCCTTAGAGTATTTCTGCGATCCGTAGTTTTGTTCAAAAAACTAGGTTTCAGAGTATTAACAAAAGCGAAGGAAAAAAACGAAGACATATTAAAGATATGTTTTAAAGTAAAAGAAGTTTCAGCTAAGGAATTCTCAGAAAAATTAGTTTGAAAAATTTTGAACAAGAAAATGGGAAAACATTTTTGGATATATTTCTAAATAGTTAAATCTGAAATAAGAAAAGTTAAAATTTGCCCATTTTGAAAGAGTTTTTTTTTTGTTGATTTAAAAAAAATAGCTGTTAAAAAAATTTGAAAGAAATATAGCATTTTTTCATAATGTTCGGAAAGTGTTTTCAAAAAATTTATCAATATTTGTTCGAATTCGAAAGTTCAATTCGAACTCCAAATTTTCCTCAAAAAAGCAGAACATTCAAATTCTGTAGTTACAAAAGAAAGCCTGAAGTATTGTTTGTGGAGTATGTAACATACTTTGGTGGTATATTGAGAAGAATATATAAACCCAGTAAAAGTTTTTCATCAAGAGCCTATATGATATATAGGCTATATTCTTCTGTGAAAATGCACCCGACCAACTTGATATAGAGATCCCGTCTATTTGAAGTCGAAAAAAATGTGAAGAATTAAATTATTTTTTGCTATTCACTATATGATTTATTATATGATTATATATGATATTTTATCTCTCTGGAAGAAAAAAATTTCATTATGCTACAACAAATTTAACCTTAGGCGTTCAAAATCAGAAAACTTATATTTTTCGACGAACATGTTTTGTTAATCGGTAATTTTTGACCAATTACGATCGTATAGTTTCCAATATCTCTTAAGAAATATATTATCACCATTCAGTAATAATATTATATAATAGAATGAGTTTCAGCGACAGGAAACATTAGAAACAAAAATGTAACTTTTTTTTTGCTCAATACTGAAAATATTCAATTTCGAACCAAAAGCCGCACCTGAATTTAGTCATCAAAATGTTTCCAAAAATTTCGAGATAACTTTCATTGAGACTTCTAGTTTCTAGAAAAAAAATATGTTCAGATTATTTTTCTTGTTGTTCGGTTTTGAATAACAGTTATCCATTGGGCCAAGTACGAATACTTCTTATTGTGCTGATGACATAGAAAATAATCGACAAAAATTCTGGGTTTTTACCAACAATCGATTCTTTTCGTTTTACTGTCGATGCCGCCACGACAAACTTTATTAAACACCCTTAATTTGATATCAAAAAATAGGATGAATTTGAAAAATCTCACTTTTTCACATTTTAACAACCACCATTTACAAAATGATTTTCTTTCTACCTCTAGCTACTATGGTTTTTGAATTGTAGCCGATAGCTTTGTAGTAAAAGCTTCAAAATTTTTAAAAAACTTCATAATTTTCCTCGCTTTTCAATAGTAATGATTTTTCACCAACTTGTGACTGAATAAAGAAATATTTTAATTTTTCGAAAAATTTTTTAACTTTAAAAAAATAGATTCCAGGTCTGATTCAAATGTTTTGTTAGATGTTTGGTCTGAATAATTATGGTTACTTAGAGGCTCTAATAAGAGCTTATGAAAACGTTAAACTAATGAAAGTCAATGAAATTGATAATTAAGAAGGGTTTCTCACAAAATTAATATTTCAAATTTTGAAAAAAAAAATAAAAGATTGGTATTTTTATAGAATTTTAAACATACAGATCGGTGACTTTCTCGAAAAAATTTCATCATATTAAATGTTTCATCATATTAAA
>SCLH01000358.1:540528-553216 GCA_004367855.1 Oikopleura vanhoeffeni
ATCACGCAACATACTTAGCAACCGCAGGTATACACACATATAACTAAGAGCAAAGGAAGAAAGCAAACAGACTCTACGAAGAAATTACTACGTCTGAATTTGACCACGATTTTCTTAATGGAGTGTGAATTTTACAGAGAGGAACTGGCTAATAAGGCATTAGATTTATAATAATTATGATAAAATTCTCGGTCATGCGTTTTAAAACAACTGTTCCCCAAAGTAATTCTTTTCTTCAGATTTGAAGGACACTTAACCCATCGTTGGGTGGAGTAACTTATAGGGAAAATCAGATATATTCTTAGAAAACACAAATAAAATTAATAGGATATATATAATTAAAAAAATGATAAAGAATTTTTATAGTTTATAAATGCTCAAAATTCTTAATGTGTTCTCAATGTTCGACTTTATTTTATGGATCATATTTACAAAGGTTTTGAGGTGAAACAAGTACAAGTAAAATAGTGTTTTGAGTTTTTTTATCGCTGTGTCAAACAATAATCTATCTTACTAGCGACACAAGTTCTTAAATCTATAGGTAAGGGAGACCCGATAAATAACTGAAATATATAAACTTTGAGAGGAAATAACAAATGTTATATAAGGGTCTACCACATATATTTGTTCTATTTTAGGCTTTTTCAGCGGGCAATTTAAATAAATTTCTCTTCACATTTTAGGAACTAAAATTATCATAATATGTTCACAAGATCGACGTCCACTGATTGCATGTTGTATTATTGTATGTCGTTCTTGGCATCAAAAATCTCTCAAAGCGAAAAGGACTCACTGCAATAGATATATATACAAGGTATACTGTTTGATTCGAGATTGATATTCTAATACATTGTAATGACAGTGAGTATAATTGGCAGTAAATGAAATTTATGAAGCTTGTGAATTGACATCAGAAAAAGTTACCAGGGACACTTTTTACACTCAGCATAAGTTTTACCGTGATATTCTTTATGGAACTACTTTTTTGATGTTGCACGTATGGTATTATGTTTGCGGATGAGGACTTTTTTCGATGGATACGTATGGTGGTGCAATATTTTGACAAGTCCTATATTTAAGGTATTATAAGGTATAATAATCATTGCAATTTTTAATTCAAAAACAGTTATTAACTTTTTTTCATTTTATATTGTAATCTTTAATGATGTTCAGTTTAGACATAAAACACAAAATGACGTTTATTTCTATTATCGTTTCTGTAGTGACAGATGGGGTATTCTAATTATATTTCAAAATACTTTTTTTACCTTTTAAAGTTGAATTATTCAAATAAAATTACCAAATATTGAGACTGTTCGGGATTTAAAACTATATGTTAGTAAAAGTATATTATATTTAAGTTACAACAGAAAATACATAAACGATTTCTTGGGTACACAAATATCACACTTCTCAGACAATCAGCTTTTCATGTCTAAATGTTACAGAAAGTGCCCTCTATACAAGGACGGAACACCATATAAGACGGGGCACTTTATGGTCGAAAAAGTTTTGCACGCAGGATGGACCCGTTACAAAACGACCATTCTTTCAAAAAGTTTTCCAGGTTTCTTGCTATAAAGAGACGAACAAATATTTTTATTTCAGCCCTAAGAACATATTTTGGGACCACTTATCAGCATACTATGCATAAATTAAATTCAAATTTTCTCAATGACACATACCAATAGCGCGATTAGATTATTTATGATTTATTACCAGAAAAATAGTAGAAGGAATTCAATTTTTATGTATCCTTTCAAGGCGTTAGACACTTTTATTTAGATTTATTACCCAGAAATAGTGTAGAAAAAAATTCCAATTTCATTCACATTTCTCAAGGAAGTTAGATTATGGTTAAGAATTATATCCCAGCAGAAAAAAGAAGAGCGAAATCTCTTCATGTATTTATACATAGAACCATTTCCAATAGGCGTAGATTACTTCTAGATTTAATTATCACGGACAAAAAAGTAGATAGTTCTTTTGGAAATGGGCCACTATTTACAATGAACACTATATACCAAAGGCGCTTTAGAATTTATTTTAGATTTTTTACCGAAAGAAAAGTAGAGTTCGAAAATGCCATTTAATATAAAATAATTTACCCATAGGCGTTAGAATTATTGTTATGAATTTATTTACAACGCAAAAAAATGTAGAGGAAAATGTCCAATAATATTTTATGACGCTTCCAGCGTAGATTATTTTGATTTATTTACCAGAAAAAGTGAGGAAATTCCATTTTTATGACCATCCAAGGCGTTAGATTATTTACGATTTATTTACTAGGAAAAAGTAGAGGAAATTCCATTTTTATGACTTCTCCAAGGCGTAGATTATTAGTTTATTTACCAGGAAAAAAGTAGAGGAAATTCCATTTTTTAATGACCTTCCAAGGTAGGGGGTCACTCTTCCCGCTTTTGTGCGGGAACCCACTTTTGGCGAGTTCCCGCATTTATTTTTTTGTGGCGGGAACTCTGCTTGTTTGACGAGTTCCCGTTTTCCATTTTTGTGGCGGGAACTCGATGTTTGAACGAGTTCCCGGTTTCCAATTTTTGCGCGAGAAACCAGCTGTTTGGATTTTGTTTATGTTTACTACTTTGATTATTTAAATATTGATTATTTGATAAATACCCTGTCCAATTGATAAGCTTTCCAAGTCAGATTGTTCATTAATGAATCTGTTTACATAATCAGAAAATGTTATTTTATCATTTTGAATAGGGTGACCACGGTCGTGTATATCTAAAACCTTATCTGGTTGTAAAAATTTATCAGTACGTCACAAATATAGGAAGTGACCAATGATATCACTGGATTCTCGAAAAATGACCAATAAAAATACTGGCGATTACTCTATTAGGACTAGTGATACCATTTTTACTACTAGGCAGGATTTTAGATATAATTTTATGAAGTTAAAATTTTAAATATTTGCCTCCTTATTTACAAAATTTGTAATTCAATTTTAATCATAGTGACCCTAGCCTTGAACAGCATCTATTTCACAATTATGTTTTCCTTGAGCATTCGTGCTTTCATAAAATGCAATATTAAAAACGTTTGGGTTGTTTTTATCAAGAGTTATTACTGATCTTTCCCCGGATAAAGTATACATTTTTTCGTCCAAGCACAAATGTATGGTTGCTAAACAATCTTTTTGTTTACAACGTAATTTCAGCAATTTTTTAGTTGTATTTTTAAGAATATAATAAAACACATTTTCGTCACTTGTAAATTGCCATATTGGCCCACCCATTCGATTTTTGATAATACCTTCGAGTTTGAATACTGGTTCTATCACACAGATATTTTCATTTCCTTGGTTCAACTGTATTCCATTCAAATAATTAGAATCTAAAGTATTTTTTAGTTGTATTTTGTTTTTTTNAAAATTTGTTTGAAAAATATTTTGTTAACCCTATAAAAAAGAAACATTTACAAATTTAGCTTCAACCTACGCAATAATTTTGTGAGAATACGGGGGACGTCAGAACAAAAATTAATGATGGAAAAGATTTAGAATTAAATTTTCTAAAAAGTGACTTTCTCAGAAATAACCTGCAATTCTCGGTCTTTAATCTTCAGGTGTTTTCTGAAAAAATAACCTAACCTACGCAATTGATCGAAATCACTTTTAAAGAAATAAAAATTTACTTAGAGCCGTCAGGACAAAAATTTGAAATGCAGCAATTTCAGAAAATTCTTTCCTAAAAAGTGAATCATTCAGAAGCAACCTGCAATTTCTGGTCTTTAATCTACAGGTGTTTTTTAAAATAGTCCGGAGCCTCAAAGGGTTAAGATATGTGTTTTCCAAAACTTGATATTTCACTGAATCGCCGATTTTGATAATTTTTCATCAATACTTTGTTGTTTTTTCTACACTTTTTGTTCTCTTAGTTAAATATAAAAATTTATTTGATATAATTTGCATCATGCAAACCTTATGAATTCATGTTTCAGCGCCAAAAGGCACATCAGATTGAATCAATATATGATTGCAATGGCCCGATTACTAGTCAACGCGTGACTATTTACCTTTGTTCTCGTCTGATTTCACAGCTTTGGTTTTCCGGTACTGTTTTGAAAAGAAAAATATGAATTTCATCAATAAAGAGCAATTTTGAAAGTATTGATTAATATCCAACCTAGGGATCGGCATGAGGAAAACTAAAATCGAATCGAGGAGGGGTGAAATTAAAACTATATTGGATCGGATCGCAAGGGTGTACAATTTTAACTGGATTGGAGAATTTCGGAACACGAATTTTTCTTGAACAGAAATATTAGGATTTTCAAAAATAAGTGTGAAGGTGTAAATTAATTCATTTAACGTAGCTGGAAAATTCTAAGGTGGTCCATCTCCTTTACATTATTTATTTTCGGATAAATGATCGTGTATAAACCTTAGTCATTTTTTTTCTTAAGAAAAAATAAATGAAATTCTAAAGTTTCTTTCTTTGAAATCCAAATATTTTGATTTAAGAAAAATTTTGGTTAACCCTCCCAAACATATTAATAAAAGTTCCGTTGAGAAACGATAGCTTTTCAGGTGGCTATTCTTTGAGCGTTGTTTACAGAAAATTCTTATGAGATGAACTTTCAATTTTTCTTTTATGATAAAGTTGAAGTGTTAAATTTTTGAAAAATTTAATGTTTAATTTCAAAAAAAAAACGTTTGAAAAGCAAGGTTAGTTAAACCACGTGATACTACCTCATGGTAAGCTCCAGGAAATGTATGTTTATCTTAATAACTGCGCAGTGCTCTGTTCTACTCAATACGTTTGTCTGATCGAGTATACATATAAGAGTACCACTCTGGCATGATTTACACAAATTATATATTTTTTCAAGAAATATCATTTTATCCATACTAATATCGAAATACGATATTTTGAAATTTCATTCCCAAAAAAATGTTTTAGCTCCAGGTATGTCCAGAAGGGTAATTTTTCTTGCAAAATGTATTCAAAACACTCCAAATTTTGATCAAAAAGTATTTTTCGGAAGTAAATCTTAAGCGAAAAACGCCGTTTAATCAACTTTTCATAAAATTTAAATCTAGTATCCGAAAAATTTTTAAGAAATATTTTTAGATTCACATTGTTGAATTTTAAAATATATCAGAAGTAGCTGTATCTGCGATAATTTTTTCATCATTTTTGGCTGATTTACAGTGGCTTTAGCCTTTGAAAAGTCTATATCCATTATGATGCCCGGGTAACACTAAAAACGTATTCCCTATTCTTTTAACAGGCAAATAATTTTTAAGTGTTACCCGGGCATCATAATGTATATTCCTCGGAGGTAGGGTGGCCGAGGAATTTTCAAATAAAAGACATAAAGTCCTGAAAGTTTGACATAAGTTATGCACATACCTAGACAGATTAAAAATGAAAAAATATTTGTTTATTTTTAACTCCATGGTGTCCAAAAACAGTTTTTTGTACCTCACTCATTTAAAAGTTCCGGGATCGCTTTCAATTTTTAATATGTTACTACTATTGATACGGCGCATCGATTTGCAAATTTAAAAAATGGTGCACTTACTAACTTCGCCTCAGCCAATCAGCGAGCCGGAAATCTCAAAGGCCTTATTTATTTTCCTACTGCTTCGAGACTATACTACCGGTAGATCGACGGGGAATTTAATTTTACGTTTAATGATATAATTTTCAATTTAAATTATTTTAATCATAAATAATTTATTTGTGAAATTTCAAGTGAAATTAATATTATCAGTCCTATCATCATGAACAGGCTGATAAAAGGGCGGTAAGGCATTGTTGGGGCTGATTTGGGAATGAGTTGGGGCATAATAATAGCGAATACGTTTTGGATTTAATTTTTATGGGAAACGATTTTTACGGAGATAAAGACCCTCTTTAATAAACATAATGATTGCGAAAGTAAAATAATGCTTAATGAACTTTATTTATTTTTGTGTACTTAATATAATTAAGTCGCCCCAAAGGGCGAACTTAATTATCATTAAGTACACAAAAATAAATAAAGATCATTAAGCATTATTTGCTTTTGCGCATTATACAGTAACGGCCTGGAAGTGTACACAATAATCAAACGAACATTTATGAACGCTGAAAAGGTAAAGGAGGGAGTGCTAATCAAGCCAAAACGGCCAGTGCCCATGTCTGAAAAGCTTGGAAAAGGCATCATTTCAATTGAATAAAAATAGAAAAATTTTGATAACGTACAAAAAAAATTATTTCTATTTAATTACGAAAAAAAAAGTGTAAGATTAGCCAGTTTTTAGGAAAGTGTTTTGTGCATGCATAACAGTTGATATAAAAATTTATTGGTATCTAGGGGAAGATATTTTTTTTCGGAAGTGAAATTTCTAAATTTTCAACTTCAAGTATTCCATGAAAAAATGTAATTATTATGAAAGTGAATTTAAGCAATCAAAAGCTGTCAACAGTTGTACTTTATTACCATATTAACTTGAAAATGATAAAAAAGTGTAATAATCTGCTTTTATAGGGAAAAATAAACATTTTTAATCAAAAGTCATGATTTTTCCATCAATATTTTGGACTTATTTATAAATTACTTTCGATTTATGAGATATAAATCTAAGCAGACAAAACTGTGACGTAGGCCAGATACTTGTGCATCGTTTCCAACGGAAAGGTCACTTGTGAAGACAACTGTGACCGTGTATGACGTGATATGGTATACCTTGCTTTTCTCACTATATTTTCTAGAACTAAAAATTGAAATTCTAGAATATAAAATTTCGGATGCAAAAATATTACCTCTCAACTTTCTTATGCAGAAAAAATTCAAATTCCAACTGCCTTAAGCTTTCTGTTAACAACATTCAAAGTAGAGCCACAATTGTGGCTCTGGTGCCTTGGCGGAACTTTTTTTTATATNTCACTTCCGGTTAAACCGGAAGTGATGAGTCATCAAAAATATCGCAAAATACCACAATATTCTACCTTCAAATATACCCCCACGTAATTTCGTCTGCATGCTAAAATTTTATTCGTATTTACAAAAACGGGATAAAAAGGGATAAGGCTATCCCGGACCCGGGATAAAAGGGGATAATCTATCCTTTTATAGATAGATAGGGATGGAAAAATCGGCGGGGATGCATCCCTTTTGGAAGCCTGATTAAAATACTCTCCGTTATATGATATAACTTATATCTTTTTTGCAAATAGCCCGAACTTAAAACCCCAAAAAGCTGATTTACTATCTTACCGCAAAAAAATAAAAAAAATAACTTTCAAAATTTCCTTTCCGATACGACTAACAAAAAATTGTTTTCACGCCACCCGGTGGACATACGACCGCAAGACCCGCGGAAATGATATTTTTCGCTTAACAAGCATTCAGTGTAAAATTTTCATTCTATGATAATTTAGGCTTATTTTGAGATTATTTGAGAATTTTGTCAAAATCGGGGATGGAAGGAGATAAAATGAAGATGGCTATCCCAGAAATTCGATCCCTTTTCATCTCCATCCTGTCGCTAGTTATCAATTTATCCCCGATCCCATCTCATTCTTCGGGATGAATCCCATCCCACTGATCCCAATTTCTGTGCAAACTTTACCTGATTTTAAACATCTTACCTTTTATTTAATTTTCAAAAACTGATAAAATCGAACAAATTGATTTTCAAATGAATTATTTGAATATTTCTGAAGAATAACAAATTTAAACTATATTATCAGTAAACCGTAAAACATCTCTTGGTGGTTTTCTATTAGATTGAGCTGATGAACAATAAAGTCAGTTTGACAAAGAAAAGTTTCTTTAAAATTATTCGTATAGATTTTTTTTCAACAGTACCAAAAATATATATAACCAAATAACTGGTTTTCTTCCAGCTTTATTGACAGCCAAAGTAAATTATTTTTGATCGAGCTCTTTTTGGATGACAAAGTTCAAAAACGCTTTTAGCGTCAACTTGATCAGTTTCTTTTTCAGATTTTGGTAAAAATAG
This sequence comes from Oikopleura vanhoeffeni, assembly GCA_004367855.1. Classification (NCBI taxonomy): domain Eukaryota; kingdom Metazoa; phylum Chordata; class Appendicularia; order Copelata; family Oikopleuridae; genus Oikopleura; species Oikopleura vanhoeffeni. The sequence continues at coordinate 548,510 of SCLH01000358.1, forward strand.
TGTCTCAGGCAATCTTAAGAAAAAAACTGCATCGAAATAAAGCTGTCAAAGTCCGGATATCAGGCGTGAGATGCATAACAAGAATTTCAAATCACTTCTCACGAATGTAATAGAGTACGACTGACATAATCATTTGAAAAATTAAAATTTTTGCGTTTAGTTCGATTTTTACGTTTTTTTTCAAAATGAAGTTGAAAATAACGTTTACTTTAATCTGCGAAACGTGGTTGAGGATAAAAATGAACATTTGTACTTTAATTTAATTACTAAAACTTTAAAAAATAATCTTGGCGTCAAAAACATCGAAATACTTCTTCGCATATTTTTACCAGGACCTGGTAACCAGGTGACAATAAAAAAAACTCATCAATGAAATTGGTGAGGACAAAACGTTTTAACCGGAATGAGATATAATGGCAAGTTAGGCTGTATCTAAGTGCCGAATTGCTAAATTTTGTAAGGATTAGATAATTTTATGGTGATAAAATGATCAAAATGGCTAAACATATGGTTAGTTTTTCGCGAAATCTTTGAAAACAATCCCTATTTTTTGCGCTTGTTCGGAAATTGTTAAAGAAATTTTCGATAATAGTATTAAAATTAATTTTTGTTAAATCAGCGGTATTTTACCCTGACCACACTTTCTAAAAGTTTTTACTATTGTGTTTTTGACAGAATCTGCTTACTCCTGTTACTTTGAAATTTTGAAACCAATCCAGTCCGAACTTTATTTTTTGAATTCGTAAAATTTTCAAAATAAATCAAAGAATTATGAAAATTTTCCGCATTTTTTGTCCAAAATTTTTCTGATCGTTTTTTTGAAATAAATGAATAAAAACTAAAAAAATAGCAACTTTATCTTTTTTCATGCATGTCTACATATTTTCTGACTGTTGTTTGAAAAATCATAATATGTTTATTTGTCATTTTTTGTCGACTTTTTTAGAAAAATTATAAAAATTTTCCGCAAATCAAGTCCAAAATTTTTTATTAGTAGTTTTTTGAACTCTCCATAAAAAATCAGGCAGAATCACATATTAAATGTTTTGGTATCTATTAAATATCCGTATGTCAACTAATGAGTTGGTCGCGCGATTTTCATTTCTAAACTATCGATGAAATTTTTAACACTCGGCTGTACACTCGATAAGTGTCATTTGGCACTGAATATTTAAAAATTTTATGCTGGTCAAAAATTCCAAATAAAATTGTGGGTGTAATAGGCGCCATTTCTTTAGATAGTNAACACCTGACAGTTGATTCTAACAAAATATTTTTAACTAACGTTTCAAGAATAAAATAGGGTTAATAATTTTCATTCAAAATATTTTCACGGTATTTTTAACTCAGCCTAAATTTTTTTGTGAACGACAGCTTATAAAAAAATCAGCCGACATTTTTGCAACTTTTCAGTTCGCCTATAACTCGATAACTAGTCAAAAATCATTCACAAATACTTTCCAAAAAGTTCAAAATTAATTTTCATGTCAAAAATATTTTCTAAATTCAAACATTATTTTTTGTCTTCCAAAAACCGTTATCCACAAAACAATTTTGCCTTCTTGTTTTTAAGTATTTTTCAAAATTTATTCAAAATTCTTTACGTGATAAAAAGTACTTATGAACACACAAATCTTCTATCATTTTATTCTTTGTAATATTTTATTTCATTATTTATATTTAATTTATTAGTTTCTCCTTCCACAAATTGTACATATTTTTTACAAAAATGAACTTCCCGCAGTAATTTGTTTCACAATGCGTGCTCAAACTTCCTTCCACATCACTTTGGTCCATTCTGGCATCCAAACAACGTCGAGGTGACCAAATATCTTTCTTCCAACGGAACTCGATCTCAAAAACGTTTACTATCTCTATAGCGAGTGTTCGAATCTCACTAATGTTGTCTGACTGATTGTCTTGAGTGTTATTATAGGCAAGGGTGCTTGATATTGGGTCCGCTTAACTTGATCGATGTGTCATCACAATATCACATGTCAATGTTAGACATGCAGGAATTGCGTGTTTTATAAACTACAATTGGGTTTTGTATTTAATGGCATGATTCCTCGCAAGACGCAAAATAGGAATGAGGCTCGAAAACAGAATTGTTCTCTAACCCCGGTTTTCGCGTAAAATGTGCATAAGTGCAACAAATCACTAAGACAATAACTTAGACACCATCAGTTGGATTCGAACACGCGCTATAAAGATAGTAAACGTTTTTGAGATGGATTTCCGTTGGGAAAAGGATATCCCTTTACGAGGAGGTAGATATGAGACCAAAACTCTCACTTCATTCGATAAAAGTGGGGGCAATACAGCGCAGGACAATTTTTTCTGTTATAAAACCAAAAAAAACCTCAAACAAAGACATCACAAAGTGCATTTATAATAAAGAAAACCCATAGACTATGGGCCATAGTGGCGTACTACAATTCATGCAATTTATATTCATTAAACCTGGAGTGAACATTAGGCAAAAACATCGTAGGTTTCACTTTTCTATCCCATTCCTATTATTAAATTGTACTCAAAATCTTTGAATAAAGTTTTCAAAAATCGAAAAAAATTTTTTTAACATTTCTGACGGAAAATTGTGGATTAATTGATAAATTCTGACGAAAAACTTCTGGATGAACGGTACACTTTAGCGTCAGCATAGACTGTTATCGGTCTTTTTCGACCACCTCCGTTGGTCGATAATTAGTTATATTTGGGTTAAAAACCACTGGCTAAAAAACCGATAACAGCCTAATTCAGCACTACGAAAATTTTATTTTTGGGCACCTTTCGTCAAAATTGAGAAAAAAGTTAAATCTTACAATTTTTAATCACAAATTTTTTCTGAGGGTAATTTCGAGAAAATCTGATTGAATAATTTTTGACTTCAATTAACCTAGCATATTGCCTTTATTTTATTATCAAATGATCGAGCTTTTACATAGTACCCGTTCAGGCTTCCAAAAGGGATGCATCCCCGCCGATTTTTCCATCCCTATTCCGTTTTATCCCCCAAAACGGGATAAAAACGGGATAGGGATGAAGGGATAGATTATCCCCTTTTATCCCGGGTCCGGGATAGCCTTATCCCTTTTTATCCCGTTTTTGTAAATACGAATAAAATTTTAGCATGCAGACGGAATTACGTGGGGGTATATTTGAAGGTAGAATATTGTGGTATTTTGCGGTATTTTCGATGACTCATCACTTCCGGTTTAACCGGAAGTGAGGTTAAAATTGTGTTAATTTATTTATATATTATTTGGGGCTATATTTGAGATTAAAATAATCTCAATAAAAAAATTGGCGGTATTTTCGATGACTCATCACTTCCGGTTTAACCGGAAGTGAGGTTAAAATTGTGTTAATTTATTTATATATTATTTGGGGCTATATTTGAGATTAAAATAATCTCAATAAAAAAATTGGCGGTATTTTCGATGACTCATCACTTCCGGTTTAACCGGAAGTGAGGTTAAAATTGTGTTAATTTATTTATATATTATTTGGGGCTATATTTGAGATTAAAATNCCTCTATCCCCCTCGGTTTATCCCTTCTCTCCCTATCCCTTTTGGAAGCCTGGTACCCGTTATTCAGAACGAATTTTAAATTCTGTGAAAAGTTTATCAAGGTTTCTCTTTGGCTTTTTATCAATTTTGTCTTATTTTGAGCCTTTGACATTTGACAAGTTTTAAGCTAACCACAAGTCATCTCAGTTCATTAAGTGAACCTACATAACCTACCAAGGGCTTTATCTATGCGTTAAGAAATTGCTAATTATAAGTCCCGGTTTCAATTAAAAAGTCTGGTACTTTTCTTAAATATCTCATAATAAATCCCATCTTCGCAACATCTAAAAATAACAGGTCAGGGCTAAAATTAAACATCTGCAAAATATTCTGCTAAAATTATGAAACAAGCCTAATTCTGCCACAAAAAAAACGATCTTGGTCTTAAAATTCAAGAACTGTTTTTCCCTCAGTGGTGGACCAATGGTGGCTGAATTTGACTCAAATAATTTTCCCTAACAAATCATGTTCTTTTAAAATACACTGAATGTTTTCTTTGTCTGTGAGTCAGCTCGACTCCATTTTTCTGTTATAGCTTTATCACAATAACCGCTAAATTGATAATCAGGTCTGAAATTTTTCATGCAAAATTCAGTGAGTAACGGTTACTTAATAACCCCTCAAATTATTTCAAGGTCAATTGAACGTCACCACATCGCTTCAAAAATACACGAGGAGCTTTTCCTAGCCTTAACATGATGAAGCAAAAATAGTTCCACCTTCTAGCGTCCCACGTGTTTGTTATTGACGCTTGTTTGTCCTCCGACTCGAATTTAAATCAATTTTTATAAGACTAATAATATATTGTTAGTAGTTAATAACTATATTACATGTATTTTTATAAGTGGTATATAAAAATTGAAATCGAGACTTATTAATTCAAAACGAATGAAAATCAAAGCTGATGATAAGTTAACTCGTAGACTCGATTTCCGGCAAGTAGTGACCATTCACCATTAAATCGCATTTTACGACGCTTAAACATTAATGACAAGACCAGTTATAAAGTTATCGATAAACTTTAAGATGAAATGACGTTTGTGCGTTTTTTTATTGAAAATTTTTACTGTATTACAGTACTTATTTTTTGCAAAAATTTTTTAAATCACAAAATTAAACCTTTCATCGTGATC
>SCLH01000358.1:555865-585643 GCA_004367855.1 Oikopleura vanhoeffeni
TTTCAGATTTATGCGAAACAAAGTTAAAAATAAGGAATTTTTAGTACCAGTATCGTGTTCCTTAAATAATTTAGAGCAGAAAATTGGCTTATGGCGTTTGAAAATTTTAACTCCATGGAGTCTAAAATGGACAAAATGTCCAAAATTACCGATTGATCTATCAAATAGTATTAAATAGTATAATATTAGTTTCCTCTGTAAATTTTAAATGTTTTACGATATCGTTTTCATAAATTTGAAATTCAACATCTTCAGCAAGATAATCGTCGGAGTCAGAATTTAAGCTCTCTGTTTCATTATCTTGATAAAAAACAAAATCCTCAAGATCAGCTTCTGTCAAATTAGCCATTTTTCACAATTTTACTTTTATGTTTTCTAGTGTGTTTTAAATATCAAAAATCAAATATAAATACATTTGAATTTAACGCCACCTATTGTACTATAATCATAAAAATGATCAGCTGAGTGTGTCAGACGGTTGATTATTTAGATATCCCGCTGAGTAATCATCCGCACAGCCGTGTTTTTTTTGTTTACCAGGGGGGGGCAGAAAGGGGCTATGTCCTAATTTTTCGCGAATAGGGTGTGAAATTATACCTACCCGGGTGGATTTAACAATCACGCCCTAAGGTCTGCTTATAAGGACACACACACCTAAAAAATCGCGAATATTATTCATACGCTGCTGAAAAGTAACCCATTCATGTCCCCTAAAGAGCTCTGTTACGTAAAAAATTATGCTCTTTTTCCTGATTCAGGTTTTTTATTGAGCTTGTAACAACTTCCCTAACCTCTGTCCTCTGTAAAAAATCTTTTAGTTCATAATTTATGACCAATAAAAGTTTCAATTAAAAGAAAAAAAAAACCTAGGTTTTTGATTCGATTTCCAACAGCTTTAATCATTCGAAAATATTTTTTACATGCTCAAAAATAATTATTTTTTCAAACATTTCAGCCGCGTATCAAGGTGTGAAAAGTTGAGCTAAGAGAAAACGGAGAGAGATATTTGAAATTGGAAAGCAAGACNAAATTAACCTAAATTTTAACATAACCTGTATAATTAGTATTTAAAACTTCTGAGGAGCGCTTTTGTCGATAAATGCTATATTTTTTCTAGAATATGCGATAAACCACCGTTTTTTGGACTTTGTTCATCGGAAAATCTATCTCCTCCTAGGTTAAATTTCAAAATTCACTCAAATTTTTGCAGACGGTAGCTCGAAACAAATAGAAACTTATGAGGAGCCGTTTTTTTCAATTTCGACCCCAAACTCAAAATATGAATTTTTCAAGGTTACGTGAAAAATTTCCGAAAAAAAATTTGCTTCGATTTTTTCGAAAGTTGGCTCAAAAGAAAGCTGGGAAAACACTGAAGAGAAAGTTGGCTTGTTTCTTCGAAATCATATTTCAAAATATGAATGAAAACCTTTCAGATAAAAAGTTTCCTGCAAAATCTAATAATGTAAGAAGGTTTGAATTCAAAAAAATCGTCGGTTTATTAGACTGAGAAAAATTCACTCATCAATCAAAAACGGTTCTTGTAATCTTAGTTTGCTTATTCCCCGTTTTTGTTAATTTTTAAGGAATTTCATATATGGTCTTCATTAGTCACCGCTTTGGCCAAAACCAACNATTTCCGAAATTTTTTTTGGGTCAAATTTGAAATTTTTTAATTGATTCGGAAGCAAACCGATGACAAAATTTTGAATGCAATATAAATTAAATTTCTCCCATGTATGGATCTCGAGATACAGCCTCCGACTTTTTGCGCTCGCTGACCTCACTACTAGTCTCGCTTTGTAAAACAATAAGAACGAGTGGAACCATTTGAAGAATTCCATTGGCCAAGCCATTCAGAGCGAGGAATCTGAATCACAGAAAAGAAGCAGACACTACGTCACTACCTTTTCTGACGTCACATTATGACGCTAGGACAGGGAATTCCAGTAGGGAGGATTTTCGATATATCGAAATTCCTTGAAAAATTAACATGATACGTAGAATAAGCAAACTAAGATTTGCAGGAAACGTTTTTTTGATTTCGATGAGTGAATTTTTCTTCCAGTCCTCATTCATATTTTGAAATATGATTTTCGAAGAAAAATTCGGAAAATTTTGAAAAATTGTGCTACGATTTTTTCAAAAGTAGGCTCAAACGGAAGTCAGGAAAACACTGAAGACAAGTCGATATTTTGAAGTTTAAGTGATCAAATCTTAACATACTACTGAAAATTGAATATGTCACATATTATATGTGTTTCAACCTAGACGTGCAGGTGGTTAATAAAAAAGCATACCGTAAATGTGTTCTAATATCTTGAAATCGTGCAGAGGATGGCCAGGTTGCATAAATTCCATATTGTTTCATACATTGTCTTCGAACAGGTCCGATTCTAGCCTGCACGCAGCCAAGGTCCTTTTCGAGCTCTTTTTCAAGCTCATCGAGTTTTGTTACAGCAATAATTAGGGTTGCGCACGGGAGAATCAAATATACAGTAATATGACTATGAACAGACAGGTAAAAACCGTCACAGTGAAGTGTATTTATAAGGACGATCTGATTTCAGCTTTTGCGTCTTAAGACGCTGAGATCAAACTTTCAAGAAAAAAGGGCGTCCTGATAAAGCTCCTGGCAAACTAAGAGCAAAAGTTCGTCCCAAGGGTCCATCGTACACAAAACGCTTCACTGTACCCTGTTCGTTTAAAGTCTTCGGCAGGAATTTTAACATCAGTTCGAACTATTTAAATTATAAAAAAAAAATTTTTTGCAAATAAATGGTATTTTCTAACATTTTGGATAATTTTAAAATATTTTTAATATTCTCTTTTTGTTATCAAACAAAATTAATCGGACGATTTGAATAATCGATAAGTGATGACAGACCAATTCGTGTACGTTAAATATTTCCGACACAATTCTAGGTCAAAGGAGACGAACCATTTTACATTTCATAATTTTAATGACGAAAATTGGGGATTATTTCAGTCAGTTAAAGTAACGTAGTAAATTTATAAAAAGAAAATTCAGATTTATCTTATTCATTTTTTTGTTATTCTACAATTTTTCATACTGATATAATTTTTTTCTTATTTAATATATTTTAATTTCCACTCAATTTATCTTCGCTACTTGAAACTAAAGTTTTTCATCAAATTATCGATTTTGTAAACAAAACCTTATTTTTTGTGTCACCTAAAATGTCTTCATACGATTTTTTTGTGTCATACCTACTTGAAACTCAGGCGGTATTAACTCCAATTAAACTAAATTGTCACTTACGGGGCTGTCAGTTTATAGTCGGTAGGCGAAAATTTTTCTCTGTCCGTCCGGGTTGTCCGTTTAAAGTCATACTACTATGATGCACATAAGACAATTACATAAATAATTTCTCATACCATGCGATCCAATGCTACCCAGAGACTGAGGGACTGATTTAACACTGGAAAAGCCCACTTTTTTGTACAAAATACGATTTTTCCAAAGAAAAAATTTGTCTTTTAAAAAACTTACACAGCATTGTGCGGTTAAGGGCCTCGGTGCATTTTGGCAGATTTGCACTTTTTCAATGTTTTTTGTCTTCATGGGAAACTTTTTGCCACCTCATAATTTTCAAATAAAAAGTATTTCAAACGTAAGTTGTCACTGTTGAGCTCACTTTGTATAATCTGTTTTTTTCACATCGATTATTTTTACTTTATAAATCGTCTTGTAAATAAACACTCTAAAAACGCGCCTTTTGTACTTTAGGTGTCTCAATTACATTAAAATTTCTTTATTATTAATTAGAAGGTTCAAAAAATGGTCTCGACCACCATCGAAAATTTATATAATAGGACATTTGGCAAAATCTCAGCATGTCCTTATAGACGCAAACACAGTATTATAATTTTTAATGTGGTGTCTTTCATACGGACGAGTTCCGAGCGAAATTTTCTACCAGTGCGTTTAAACGAACAGTTGACGATTTAAACTGTCCGTCTTAAGGGCCTCGGTGCATTTTGACAGATAGGATATCCGCGGAGTATGGGGATCTTGATGAAAAACTTTTTACTGGGTTATATATTCTTCTCAATATACCTCAAATGATGTTTCATAATCCAGGCAACTTTTGTTAGTACAAATTTTTGAATTATTGCTTTTAAAGAAAATTTTGAGTCGAATTAAACTTCCGAATTCGACAATTATGAGAATTTTTGAAAAAGTTCCGAACATTATCAAAAAAATTCCTTATTTTGTGTTCAAATATTTTTGCTTATTTAATTCAAATCAACGAAAAAAACTCTTCAATATGGCTACTTTAATTTTTCGCGTGGTGACCACATATTTTTATATTCTATTTGAAAAATCATATGACACTTTTTTGAGATTTTTTGGTTGAACATTTTTGGAATATTTTTGAAAATTTTCCTCATTTCGAGTTCAAAAATTTTTTAAACTAATTTTCTAGATACCTAAGGTAACTGTTTTTTTAGAACACCCAGCTAGTTTTGACACTCTCACTTGAGAACGGAACAGGATATATGCTGAAAATATTAGGATGCCTACTTTCATCTATTTAAACATGCCTTCGTTTTGTTTCTTCGCTATTGTTTATACTCTGATACATACTTTTTGAATGAAAATCCGGTTTTCGCGAAATGTACTTTAGCCCTTTTTATCAAAAATTAAAAAAAAGAGATTGCACGGGACTTGCCTAATTGGTAAGCCGACTCGTTCACCACGCAAAATTTAATAATTTAACTCATGAAATAAATATTTCTTTCGATGTGCTAAAATTTTCGTTTTTTTAGGAATTTTATTTTCGTTTTGACGTAGAAATCATATGAAATTAAATTATTAAATTTTCGATGGTGGTCAAGACCATTTTTTGAAGCTTTCTATTAATAAAAAAGGAAAATGTAATGGTAATTTAGACACCTAAAGTACAAAGCGCGTTTTTAGAGTGTTTATTTTAAGACGATTTATAAAGTAAAAATAATCGATCTGAAAAAAACAGATTATACAAAGTGAGCTCAAAAGTGCAACTTACGTTTGAAATACTTTTTATTTGAAAATTTCTGAGGTGGCAAAAAGTTTCCCATGAAGACAAAAAACATTTGAAAAACTGCAAATCTGCCAAAATCACCGGAGGCCCTTTAACCGCACAATGCTGTGTTAGTTTTTTTTAAAAGACAAAGTTTTTTCTTTGGAAAAAATCGGTATTTTGTACAAAAAAGTGGGGCTTGTTCAAGTGTTGAAATCGTCTCGTCTTCCATCTCTGGGTAGCATTTGGATTCGCAGGTGTTGAGAAATTATTTATGTAATTTGCCTTATGTGCATAGTAGTATTGCTTATAACTTTTTAACGGACAAACCGGACGATCCAGAGAAAATTTTTCGCCCTACGACTATAAACAATGACCCGTAAGTGACAATTTAGTTTACAGTGGAGTTTAATAACGCTCTGAGTTTCAAGTTAGGTATGACACAAAAAATGAAAATGTATGAAAGACATTTTAGGTGAACAAAAATAAGGTTTTGTTTACAAATCGAATAATTTGATGAAAACTTTAAGTTTGCAAGTATAGCGGAAGATAAATTGAGTGGGAAATTAACATATATTAATAACGAAAAAAAATTATAATCAGTAATGAAAATGTATGATACAAAAAATGGAATAAGATAATTCTGATTTATCTTTTTTCTTATGAATTTTACTAGAATAACTTATTAAAAAACTGACTGAATAAATCCCTTAATTTTTCGGTCATCAATTCATGAAATGTTAAAATGGTTCGGTCTTCCTTTGACCTTGAATTGTGTCGGTGGGTAAATTATTTACGTACACGAATTTTTGTGTTTTAGCAAATCACTTATCGATTATTAAATTCGTCCGATTAATTTTGTTTGTTGAATAACAACATTTTGAAAAACTAATCTAGAATATATTTATCACAATGTCACTGTTGTCTTTTTAAAATATTAGCTCCGAAACTGATTAGGTAAACATCCCTTTACCAATAGCGTTTTTCAGTTTAGAATGCGAAATTATAATTTTTGGTTGTGTCTCTCGGCAATCTTAGTTTAGACTATATAATCTGAGTGTTCGAACTCTGATAGCTCGAGTTAATTACAATATTTGACCTGGCGAACTTTAGGGTATCCCGGCATTGTGCATGATTTTCATTCTGTTAGCTAGCTTGTTTATTCAGATGATACAATCATTATTAATATGCACATAAGTTCAGACATTTTGTTATATTGATTTTTTTGATTCGTCGACTAGATAAAAATTACTCACCTAATATTCTGGACACAATTACGAGCTTGTTTCAATGACGAATATGAATTTCATTAAGTTGTACTATTTATTGCGTCGCACGAATCCCTAGGAGGTTTATTTGGAAAATATTTTGGCAAAATATAGAAAAACTTGACGTTCGCAAAAAAATTACTTTGATTCTCTCTCCTTACATATTACACGTGCATTTCTATCATAAATATAGATATATATATCATGTGGAGATAAATTGATAGTGTTTGCTCCTCCTTATTGTGGTTATAGCTCTGATGTATATTATTTTTGAAAAGGAAACTGAATGAGCATTTTTTGGATCTCTATTATGTGGTGGTCGGAAATATTTAAGTAGGTAAGCGCAAGCGATTTGTGCGATGCATCTTACGGCGTCACATATTATTATCTTTTACAGTTCAAAATATCTGTTTGGCGCGTTATATATTTATTTTGTGTTTTGTGTTATTTGTATTAGACAAAAAGAGAATATTAAAAATATTTTACATGATATATCCAAAAATAAGTTGTTATATATGCGAATCATTATCTCAAAATTATCATTGTCTCTATCATATTTAAATGGTATTATCTGTATTAGTGTTCTTAATTCTAAATTAATAGTTTTTTCGATTGATTCTCGAACTGGTGATATATAATATATAACTCCTCGTAACACATTGCAGGAGCGTGTTGAGATAATTTAGTTAGATGATCTTTCTTTGCCTCTTCTCCACTATATATTATTTGTGCAGTTTATTTGATGTCATATTATTTATTGAATATGCTTATCGCCTGATAAATCAATTTAGTTTAATAAAGTGAATAGCTTCGACACTACGTCATTTTACTTTTATATTCAAATGCATGTTTACAATTTTGTCCTCGACTCTGCAGTGATTATGTTTTTCAGAAATCATTTTTCGTGTATAATTCTGATTTGTGATTTTTTTTGTTTCTGACGTGTGTTTTTTAATATTTACTTCTATATGATAATTATTTGCTCTCCAGCAATACAAAGCTTTCACAACGTTTATTTATGGTTTTTTGTAAGTCTTATTCTCTGGACAATAGGCTCTCCAAAAATCAACACTCGCTGTAATTTCTCAATAAATAAGATATCTGATTTTATTTCCGTATTTCAATCGATGAAGGTCGTTGGACGCAATACTTGTTATATCTGGAACGTACTGCTAAACTTTCCTTCCTCATCTCACGAGAGTTTTCGCCTGGTGTTCGTATTCTGTGTTGTGGGCGCGCCATTTGTAACGCTTCTAACTCTTGATAGAATTTATTCTCAAAAAAAGTCTCATTCTATAAAATTGGGATTGTGTTTTTAGGTTACTTTTCTACTTAATTAATTTATTCCTACGTGACCTTGTACATATAATATTTGTATATTATCATAATTTATTGTGTGGAGGTCAAGTCTTTTTTCCTAAAGCTGTTTTTCTATATTTTTTCATGGACACAATCGCTGCTTACCCCTAGGCCATCTCAAACAAACGCCTAGAGGTTTTAGGCTAATATTGAAAAGTGCTACTTTTTTCAAATAAAGATGCAATATAATTCTGGGCGAAAAATAGAAAAAATTCTGTCGTGCATTTTCTTTCGGTTACCTCAGAACCGCACACTGTTTCTTCCAGATATTAGTTTTGAATTCATAAAGTAATTTCGTTGTCATGGACGCCTACTCTCCAGTATGATACAATTAAAATAAGTTTTTTCGGTGTATTGGAACCTTTTAACCATACCGGAAAATATTGTATTCATCACAATAACCTTTTCTTGTTTAATTTGCCTGCAAATGACATCCGTTGCGAAATTTTTTCTGATATAATTTTTATTAATATCATTAGTATATCGCGCTCGAGATTTTATATGCTTTGATCCTCATTGAATAGATATAATATAGCGACATATTTGATTCTCAAAAAACCTCTGGTATTTATTTTGGTTAACACTGGATTTTTTATAATACACAGTGATATAGTCGTCGCCCAATGGAATATAATACACTTTATTGTCTCCCAACGAAGTTTATTGAGCCGATTCATACTCATGGGAACGTTTCAATATTACTGAGACTATATTACAGGGTGTGATAACTTAAGTTTTTCTTATAAATTAATGTGTTAAAAACGAATATATATCTTCTGGGTTTTTTTAGATATTTCTCTCAAAATGTCAGATACACCTAGTTGTAGGAAGAAGGATTGATTAGATTTTGCGTTTTTGGTTGGCTTAGGTGGCCTCTTGTGCCGTTTATTTTTGTGTTGAGGAGTTTTTTTTGATGGCCATGCAAAAAAGTTTTTTTTTGACACCATGATTTTACGCAAGCTTTGAAGGCTGTTCTACAAACTGGCCTATCTGATATATCCTTGAAGTTTCTGTGCTAATATTTTATCGGAATATGTCAATTTAGGGGAGGCATACCCTTAAACGAACAGCAAGATGGTAAGTGTGAGACCGTTTTGTGTACGATGGACCCTTGGGACGAAACTTATTTGGGCTCTTAGTTTGCCAGGAGCTTTATCAGGACGCCCTTTTTTCTTGAAGTTTTTGATCTTCAGCGTCTTAAGCGCAAAAGCTGAAATCAGATTCGTTCCTTATCATACACTTCCTGTGACGGTTTCTACCTGTCTGTTCTAAGTCATATTACTGTATGTTTGATTCTCCCGTTTTGCCGGGGGGGGGGCAAAACCCCCTTAATTTTTGCTGTGTTGTAACAACTAGATAGAGCTGAAAAGAGCTTCTCGAAAAAGGACCATTGGCTGCGGTGCAGGCTAGAACACGACCTGTTTTCGCAGACAATGGTATGGTAAACAAATTATGGAATTTATTGCAACTCTTGTGCCATCGTCTGCACGGTATCAAGATATTAGACACATTTACGGTATGGCTTTTTTTATTAAACCACCTTAGCACATCATAGGTTTGGAAAACAATATAATATTGATTATCGATATTCAATTTCAAGTTAGTATGATTAAGATATTTGATACACATTTTAAACTTCAAAATATCGGACTTGTCTCTCAGTTTGTTTTACCTGACTTCCGTTTGAGCTTACTTTTGAAAAAATCGTAGCACAATATATATTTCAAAATTTCCGAATTGTTTCTTCGATAATCAATTTCAAAATATGAATGAAATTTCAAGATAAAATAGTTTCCTGCAATTCTTAATTATTATAATTGTAAGATATGGTATTTGTTGAATCAAAGAATATTCGGTCGGTTTTATTATGACTGGGAAGAAATTATAAGATGTGCACTCATCGAACAGAAAAACGTTTTCCGCAATAGTACTTCCTTACTTAGTTTATGCATAATAATAAAGAAAAATAATATCTACTCTAGATGGTGTATTGTATAGAAGTGTTTATACTATCAACCGTTAATTTATCAAGATATATTAAGTAACCTGTCACTATATCAGGAGATTTCATGCCCGAGCGAAAACATATAGGCGTGTTAAATAGACAGCCAAGTCTTCAAATCGCTCCCCTGGCGCGAAGACTCATTTATTGTGCTATATATTATGTGTGCATTAATCAGGGTCAGTTTTAGTTTTGCTTTAGTTAGTATAACACTCCGTGTATTTGTGATAGTTTTTTTTTTTTTTTATCTGGGGGTCAATTAGGGGTCCACTTTATATTCAGGGAGAATTGACTATTGGGTTTCCTGGACTTGATTTATATTTTTCTTACGGATAGATATTTACTAATTTAAATATTGTACGATCAGTCTTAAATCACAACTGCGACCATAGGTTTTCGTGCCTTTTCATAATGCTGAAAATTACTCGTTTTCATGTTGATTTCGTGTGGTTTTTTCATATTACCTAACAATTACATTAGAAGATGTGTTGAGTATACCATAAAGCTATAGTATGTAAATTTACTTCCATGTTATGCCCAATTGTATGAATATATTCGACTTTTTTTTCCAATTAACCTTTCGTCATAAAGTTAGTGTTAAAAACTAATTTCACAGCAGTGGTATGAGTGATTGTTTATAAAGGTATCAATATCGCAGTGTTGGCAAACGCGGTCACTCAATGTAATCCAAAGTTTAGAACTATGATTAGTATTTAGGCATGTCTTAATAGTTACCGTGGTTATAATTTTTGTACTCTGAAACGGACTTTCAAGGTTGAAGTATATTTATTTCCGGTCTGAAGTCGTTGAAGTACGATAGATATGGGTTTTCGAATTAATTTCAATTCTTAAATAACGATCATTTTTGTTCAAGATAGACTGCAAAAAGTCTNAGTTACCTTAGGATTTTAGAAAAATTAGTTTAAAAAATTTTGAACCCGAAATGAGGAAAATTTTCAAAATATTTCCAAAAAGTTTCGACCAAAAATCTCAAAAAAGTGTCATATGATTTTTCAAATAGAATATAAAAAATATGTGGTCACCTACGCGAAAAGTTAAAGTAGCCATATTGAAGAGTTTTTTTCGTTGATTTGAATTAAATAATGCAAAAAATATTTGAACACAAAATAAGGCATTTTTTTGATAATGTTCGGAACTTTTTTCAAAAATTTCTCATAATTTGTCGAATTCGGAAAGTTTAATTCGAACTCAAAATTTTCTTTAAAAGCAATAATTCAAAAATTCTGTACTAACAAAAGTTGCCTGGATTATGAAACATCATTTTGATGGTATATTGAGAAGAATATACAAACCAAGTAAAAAGTTTTTATCAAGAGCCCATATCCGCGGATATCCGTATCTGTCAAAATGCACCGAGGCCCTTAAGCGGACAGTTTAAATCATCAAACTGTTCGTTTAAACGCACTGGTAGAAAATTTCGCTCGGAACTCGTCCGTTTGAAAGAACACCACCATTAAAAATTATAATACTGTGGTTTGCGTCTATAAGGACAGCTGAGATTTTGCCATATTGTCCTTAGCTTTTGGTGCCATATTTTTTTTATTTTTTAAAATTGCTCTAAAATTTACCATATTGTCTTTATTGAGGGACGACCAAAATCTAAAAGCGTAGGTTTTGGCACCATTTCCGCCATATTGTCTTCATAGAGGGCGTCCTTATAGACGCAAACCACAGTATATATAATATATCAATTTGTATAATATATCAATAATATATTCGATTCCAAATTGATCGCCAAAATTTTTTTTTCTGTCCGGAATCGATTTTTTCTGGGTCAACAACCTCCGAGAGGTCAACGAATTTCCAGCAACCACTGTAGTTCTCGCTGTAGTTTTACCGCTGCGCACCCTATGTTAATTCAATGCGAATTTAATTGTCAAAAAAAAATTTCTGAAAATTTTAATGTGCGCAACCTTAGCGAAAGCACAATGAAGCATAAAAATATTGAGAAGTTCTTCGCAGTTACTCGATGACTTCCCATATGAATGTAAAGATTTGTTGGTTTCAGGTAAAAGCTCATTTGTTATGTGAGGGCGCATATAATCGCAAAAGAATTTTGTTGCAGAGATAGTTTCTTCATCATCAGGAGACCTAAAAATGCACCTAAATTAGGCTGTCGCAGGTCGGAAAAAAAATCTTCGATGAGCAACTTATGCCGAAAATTATACAGCATGTACCGTTTTTGCTTTCTTTTTTCTAATTTGCACAATGTGCTATCCTCTCGGTCAGTATCCGTAGGGTCAGTACCGGGCGTAAAATCGACTTTTAAACTAGATAGTTTATTAACGATTTGTGATCGATGACTGGTGCAGAATTTTAATGAGAATTGTTTGAAAATAGAGAAAAACATTTTCGAAAATTTTTTATTTGGTAAAATAGCATTTCCCGCTTCTAATTGACTATTGAAGTAGGTGATCATGCCTGCTAAATCCTAAAATTATGTTTATCGGATTGCAAATAAAATTTTACGTCGAAAAAGACAATTAAATTCGGCGGGAAAGAATGTTAGCTAAAATTAATTTGAGTTTTCGGGCGTTCCGCCTACGCATTTTTCGTCAAAATTCCTTCAAAATGAAAACGATAAATTTTGGTCGTTAAACCAATCAAAACGGTTGAAATCAAATTTATTCAAATTGGAAAAAATAAAGCAAAAACGTTACATGCTGTAGATTTTAAAGTTTTTCGAAAAATAATTATTTCAAGGAATTGAAAAATTTTGGAATTTATTCTTAAAACAAACAATACAGTATTATTTTCAAAAAGTTAAATGTTCTTAATTTTTCCAACGTTATAATCCTACAGTATGTACATTGAATTATCTAGAACAACAATCTCTAGTGATATTAATTGAACGAAAGATGATTGGCCAATTCATTAAGATTCACACGGTCATGGGCTACTTATAAAATAAATCTCGACAACTTTCCTCGTTTTTTCTCGAACAGAAAATTACTGTGAATAAAAACATGCTGTAGACTAATTCTGACGGATTTGAATTCAAATCAATAAGATTTCTCTATTTAACTCGTAGACTCGATTTTAGCCAACTATTTGCCACACACCATTTAATCGCATTTTACGACGCTTAATCATTAATGACAAGATCAATTATAAAGTTATCGCTTAACTTTGAAACAAAATGACGTTTGTGCGTTTTTTTTTTGAAAATTTTTACTGTATTACAGTACTTATTTTTTGCAAAAAATTTTTAAATCACAAAATTAAACCTTTCATCGTGATCAGAAAAAAATTCTTAGACTTTTTTCCCATTACACTATAGCCCCAAAATGATCACGTGACCGTATATTTAAGGAATAAGGTTGGTAAAAGTAGTACTGTTTTTTTCCAAAAATTGCTTAAATCAATTTTTGAAAGAAGTGAAGTGGTTCCTTAGAAGTTTTTAAGACTTNAAGTTTTATATGAGGTAATTGCAAATATAAATTAAGGTTTAATTTCATCTTATTATTGCACTTTTTTCGCAACTTTTAGCAACTTTCCGCAACTTTTTGTTTTCTTATCTTCATTAAATGCCTTTAAATTTGTTTAAAATTTTATTTTGTTATTTCAATTGTATAGCAAATTGTCTGAATATTATTTTAAGCTATTGAAAAATGAATGTTGATAATGAAACTTTGCTAATATGGCCGATTTAAAAGTGAGGCAACTAGTTGGCTAAAATCGAGTCTGGGTACAGATTCATGTATAAAGTCTACGAGTTAATCTTAGTTTTCAATACTGATTGTCAATTTATTTTAAATATTTTCGTCGAAAAATTATGATTATAACTTTGGAGCCCACTCGACTCTTTTTTGAGACTCGGTCTTTGAAAAAATACAAGTTTTCTTATTTTTAAACGAAAAAAAACTTTGAAGAATAGCACAATTTTGCCCTCGAAAGTAGGCTCTACGAAAAAACGATTTTTGGACAATTTTGCCCATGTAGAAATTGATGATTTTAAAAAACCTTATCAAGGAAAAATTTGAGGAAATTGTGTCAAAACCTTGTACAGCCTAACCTGAGTGTTGGAGAACATATAATTTATATGTTCTCCAACACTCAGGTTAGGCTGTACAAGGTTTTGACACGATTTCCTCAGAAAAATTAAAAAAATCGAAGAGAGATTCTGATTCCATCAGCGCATCTTTCTGATAATTTAAAGACTCAAAAAAAATAACACATATAAACAAAGTGAAATCATATATTTTGAAACTTTTGGTAGAAATTATTATTCGAAAAAAATGTTTTTTGAGTCTTTAAATTATGAGAAAGATGCGCTGATGAAATCGGATTCTCTCTTCGATTTCTAAATTTTTCTAAAATGACCTTTCATTAGCATCAAAATTTTTTTTTGAATTTGAATAACTTACTTGACAGCCACTTCATTCGTCTCATTAGCGCCATCTGGTGTGATTTGTAAAATATCTTCACTTGGATTTTCCATAAAAGTTACCGAATTTTCTTGTTTGATATCAGCTAGCTCATCAAAAGCTTCTTGAGAATTTATTTTAATTTCCTGAATTTCTTGGTCAAATAATTCTTGCTTATGTAGGTTGTACAGACTGGCCGAATCTGACGATCTACAGCATGTCACATGTTTGCTCCCGTTCTTGATTTTTGCACAATTTACTATCCGCCGTTCTGATTGGCCGATAGTAAAATGAGCGAAAATAAAAAACGAGAGTTAAAATGTGACACCCTGTAAAAATGATAAAGAGAAGATATATATAAAATTAAAAGATACAAAATTTTTCTTCACTTTATTCGATGTTCACTGTGATATAAAAAAAATGTTCGCTCTCTAGCGATCGAACAGATTATAATTTGTTAACTTTTTATTATATCATTTTCGGCAAAATCATACTCAGAATTCGTTTGGTGATATTCAAAATGTGGTACTTTGTCGCCAAAAACAATTTTTTCATATGGTGGTCATGGGCATAAATTTAAAAATCTGGAAAAATCAGTTTTAAATAAAGTGTCTAGAAAAAGTGTTTAGAAAAAGCTTCCAGGCGAATCAGGCTATTATTTTAGTACAGCTATTAAGAGCTCAGAAGTGCAGAAAAAAAACGAAAAATCAAATTTCGCTACATTATTATGGGTATTAATTTTTTTTCACTACAATTTTCTGTTTCTTACTACAATTTTAACGCCCATTTTGTCCTCTTAGGCGTACGTCTTTTTCCAAAATGGCCAATAATCGCCAAATTCTTGTCGTTTTGTCCTTTTAGACGTAGTTCTCTTAGACAAATACGACAGTAATTTGAAATTATATTTGGTAAAGCTATGAGCAAAAATTAACTTTTTGTTGCCAAAAAGACGAAAAAATGGCATTTTGAGTTATTTTAGAAACATTATATCGTTATTGTGCCAGTATAATATTAAACATAATTTTGAAATTCAATTTGAAACTTTTTGCCACGCGGTCAACTTAATTTATTGGTTGGCGTGCCATGGATAAATAGATACCAAATTTATCCAAGGAAAAATAAATTTTTCTTACGTTGCGATAATAAAGTATAAGACTTTTAAAAACTTTTTTGGCATATACAACCCTCCTTTAATTCATGCGTATCGTCATATTCACCCAGCTCAGGCCTTTCGTCCGATATTTCTCCTGGTGAAAATTCTTCATCATCATTGCGCTTTCGTTTCTTTGAAGGAGGATGCACGGCTTCGATATCCGAGCCTTGTTCATCGACTTTTTCGTCGAAATTATTTTCATTTCGTTCAGAATCCGCAAAAAACTCATCAAAATTTGAATCGTTCGCTGGGCCATCTTTAACTGCGGTCGTACGCGAGTTAAGATTACAATCACTGGAATGGTCAGTTTGAATTACCAGGCATTTATAACTTACATTTTCGTATATTCGCGGATCAGCCGAGTTTTTATACTGATTAGATATTGGGTATAAAATTACATTTTTTATAGATTAATAAATAATATTATTTTGGGATCGCGGTTTTGAGAAAAAACTGGTATCTCTTTGGATCTAGTTTGAAGGCTCATTGCTGTTATAAGGAAACATTCAAACCGGTTCGAAAAACAGTAAAATGTTTTCTCACAAATTTTTTTATAAAACAAAGTTTTAACAAAAATAATTTTTACAAAAATACCTTTTTAAAATGTTTTTTGGTAATAAATATTATTTCCCGTTAAAAATTATTTATTTTGTAAAGGACCAGTTTTCGTAAGGTAGCTTTTTCGTCAATAGGCTCACTTTTTTGGATCTAGGCCCAAAAAATTTGTGGTGGAATTTGCGACCAATAAATTCGTTTACCAATAATTCGCAAAAAATCGGTTATTTTTTTTATTTTCGAGCAATTTTAATGACTGGTTTTTGGTCACGTTATCAACTCTGTTCTAGTTTAACTCGTAGAGTTGCCTTAAATAAATATTTTATAAAATAAAAGTTAAAAAATAAAGTAAATAAACGGACTTTGTCAACTACTTGGCTTAAAGTTACTCTACGAGTTGATACTGATTTGGATTTTTTATGTTTCCGGCTCCAAACCAAGTACTGTAGATTCTGTCTAAGCAGACACTTTTCAAAATCCCTGTTTTGTCCGCTTAGACCTATTTTGCTTTAAATCACCCCTCGAGGGAAAATGCGTAGGCTAAAAGTTTTTCGTAACTATTTTTGAGTACATACAGTAAGTAAAACGATTAATTTACTGTCCTTTTATACCCATTTCTGTACCCATTTTCGAAGTTTTTTGAATCATTTGGTCTAGTCTCCAATAGGTCTGGATCTGGTTTTATGGTTCCTTTGAATCGACATAATCGCCAATTTCCAGAAATACATTTGAGGCGAATATTTTCATTTTGGAATAAATTAAAGGTAAGAATATCAACCCAATTTTTGATTTTGTTTCGGACATGAAACTGCGGCTTCGGATTATTACTTTTTAAATTTTTTCTGTTATTAAACGGGACAACACGTTCTAGGATATAATTGTCATCAGCTGAAAATTTCTGTTTGTGGGGTTTTGTTATTCGTAGCTTCAGTAATTGAACTAAACAGGCTTGTGGTTGAAAATTTTCATGGACCCGAAAACAATGCTACTGTCCTGTTTGTCTGAAAAGACATGCTCGGTTTTGCTGTTTTGGCAAATATATAGATTTATAGATTATATAGATTAAGATCTAAAATCGAAAAAAAATTATAGAGCTGAAAAAAAGCTAAAAATCAAATATGTTTCTATTGGTTTAAATGCGCAAATTTTTTTCCAATTAAATTCCTCAAACTTTTGAAATTATCTTCAAAATTAAAATTATGTTTTTCGAAAATTGAAAGTTTATAAAAAATTTTCTTAAAATTAATTCATTTTTGAAAATTTTCGATCGTCAAAAAATTAACTTTTCGCCACTCAGAGTATTTTTAAATTGAATAACCAAACAAAAATTTCGAAAACTTTTTCCACTTTTTTTCCTAAATTTTTTCATTTTTTAAAATTGTCTGAAACGTCTTCAATTTTTTTTCCAGTTGTACACAAATATTCTCAAAATTTTTTAAAAAAGTATTCATCCGTCAGAGATGTATGTACCAAAAAAAAGGTGATAACTAAATTATAACTAAAAACATTATTTCGAATTGTTTTTACATAAAGTATGTTAATTTCGTTAATAAGTGACGTTGACCAAAACTACCGATGCGGCATTTGTTTTAAAATAATTTAATTCTGAAAATACGAAAAATCGCTATATTTTGATGACGTGACGACGAAAAAAAGTTTTCATATTTTTTCCATTCTTCCATAAAACGGTGAAAAATGTGTTTCACGCACCACTTTTCTGAATCCGCGCCTGTGATTTGCTGCTCGTAAATAAAGAATAGGGTGCTTATGTTCGTAAACTTGCCACATACAGTTTTCCTCATTCAGGGTACGTTATTATTAACCCCCAAAAAGTTCAAAAAGAATCCACTCATTATTTCTATTATTCGATAGTAATGGTGGATATGCTAATAATAACGCCCAATTTTGTCCACTTCGTCACATTTACTTATAAATCCAAAAACCAAGTTTCGCTACATTATAATGGGTATTAATTTTTTCCCTCACTACAGTTCTAATGCCCGTTTTGTCCTCTTAGAGGCACCTACTTTTCGAAAATGGCCAAAAATCGCCAAATTCTTGTCGTTTTGTCCTCTAAGACGCATAAGACAGTAAAATAGATCAAAAAACCGAAAAATATCATATATTCATATCCAAAATATTAATACTCGCTACATTATTATGGCATTCGAAGATAAAATAATCATTTCAAAAATTGTCGAATAATATCGATAATTCTTACAGATTTTCGCGATAATCGACTTTACTGAAGAACATAATTGGATATCCATTTTGGGGTGAAAAATACCTCTGGAAAATGTGGTGAGTTTTCCCCAAAAATGTCCAAATCGGCCACAAATCGATTTTTAAGGTCGTATTTTTCATGAAATATCGGTTTTCGACCCTTATTATTTAAACACCTATTTGGTTAGACTTTTCTATGCTGTTTTGACTACTAGAGGCAAATTTTAAAAAAATTTCTACCACTCGGAAATGCGCATTTATATTTGGAAGTTAAATTGCAAATAACAAGTAAAAATGATGAGAAATGAATGAGGAGTAGGCTTTTCAGAACTTTCAGAGACGCCTACTAAAAACCATTTACTGAGCGTAAGTTGAGGTATCAGATACTCTGAATAGTACTGGCAACTTCCTTAAGAGTTGTACTACTTATTTGGAAGAAAAATTAATTATTTCTGAAGCCAGGTTTCTCAGAAACTTTGCTTGAAAATGTGTAAAAAAGAGCCAATTTATCATCCCCCACATCCTGAACCCCCACCTGCACTAGCGTGTTTCAGAACACATAGACTCAAAATATATTGGGGAAGTGTCATTTTGGCCGGCGGAATATCGGAACAGACCCCCGTTAGTTCCCCTTATTTTTAATTTCAAGAATTTTGGTAGGTTTTAGAAATTTCTCATCAGACCGGAAATGCCATATTTGGATGCAATTTTTTGTGTACTGCAGTTGAAACCGTACAGGAACAAGATAATGATCTACAAATATACTTACTAGATGACTTTTGGAGGGAAAAACTTTGGCATTATTAATTCTGACACTCGGCGCCACCTGGTGGTGAAAAAAGCTATTTCGGTATATTTGAGAAATCGCTATATTTTCATCACTTGACCACCAAAATTTTTCTTCTTAATTTATTTTTCCATTACCCATTTATTATTAACCTCCAAGAAATTTCGGAACAACCCACCGTTAATTTCTATTAGTCGATTTTAATGATGGACACCCTATGTGTTTTCTGAAACACTCTCGTGCAGGTGGGGGTTTTAACCCCTTTTAGACTCTGGATAAATATTATCTAAAAATGTATTGGAAATTGACATTTTATCTCAAAAAAGAATTTTTACATGATTTCTTGACCCTTTCCTGTAAGTTTCATAAAAAACTGGTTTTCGAGAAACCAATAATTTTCGTTGAAAAACCGGTAAAATTCCAGGAATCTAAAAAACTGGCTCTGCGCCAAAAAGAACAGTGAAAAGTTATATTTTATACTTTCCACCAAAATTTAGACATACTGTGAAAAAAATTAACCCTAGGCCTCTAATTCAAAGGGAATAGGTTCCATGATGGAGGTATCTTCTGCATTTTTGAGATGCAAACTTTTCTGATGACACACTGTACTACGCTGCCATTCTGGTTGGCAAAAGGTACCGCCGCCAGGTTCGTCTGGTATTTTTCGTTTGAGGTTTTCAGTCGATAATTCCGCATTTAATTCAGCACACAAGTTATCCAAGATTTCATCATTATTCTCTTGCTTAAAGTCCTCTGGTGAATTCAAATGCTCATGATCTGAAGAATTTGTGTTTTTAGCTAAAGATATAGATGCAGGATCAACCCATGGATCGGATTTTTCTGGATTGACGATCCTTGGTTCAATAACAATATCCTCAAGTTGATTTTCATAATCAGCTTCTGCCTCAAGTTGACAGTCTAATTCAGTTTGAGCGAGTTCTTCAGCGGTCGCACCTGATTTGGCTACATAATACCATAATGGTATACCAATACTACATAATGGTATATTTTAAACATATTTTCGAATATCAATTTTACACCGTTCATACGAGAAATTATCCCTAGTGTGGATCTCTGTCCACGCCTACGTGTGACGCCTGGCCTACCATTCAGAGACAGCCATTCAGAACGTCACTACCTACACTACAAGTAGGCGTGGGCAGAGATCCACACTAGGGATAATTTTCGATACAGTGCCGAAATCCGAAAAACTCATCGCGTCAAACGAGTTTGGTCTGACCAATCGGACTCCCATTTCGATGTCGGAAACACGTCTTGCGTAATATTATTCATTCTAGGCCGTTCAAGCTCGGTCGCTGTTGGTGAAACTGATCGGGCACCAAACTAATACAATATATAAATATCACGTAAGAATACGTTATAAAAATACCCGCTGAATCATTATGGTCCTTTAATAAAACTTGTCCTTGAACCAAAATTCCAACCAAAAGAAACACGAACTTATTTTGCTCGAATATTCAGAAGTTTTTCTTGACGAAATTGTCACAATTTAGCTTTATTTGCTTAAACAAAATTTTCAATGATGTACCTTTTGAGGTACATTTTTTATTAACAATTTTCTAGCTTTTTTTTTCAAAAAAAATTATATTGCAAGAAATTACTTGGCATGACTAGCGTGGATTGAATTTTCTCAACCTCGACTCTATATCCTTTTCCCAACGGAACTCCATCTCAAAAACGTTTACTATCTCTATAGCGCGTGTTCGAATCCCACTAATGTTGTCTTACTGATTGTCTTGAGTATGATTATGGGCAAGAATGCTTGATANAGGGACCGCTAAATTTGATCGGTGTGTAATCACTCAAACAATCACTAAGACAACATCAGTGGGATTCGAACACGAGCTATAGAGATAGTAAACGTTTTTGAGATGGAGTTCCTTTGGGAAAAGGATATAGTTTTAGTAAAAAATAGTTTTCAATAAATATTGCCAGATTACTATTGAACATTAAAAATGCTGAATTTTCTTATAACCTAAATCGGGATTGAAAAAAGCCCTATATGTATATTTTTCGGTTGAGATTATGATTAGTTCTCGCCTTTAATTTTAATTATTAAAACATGTTAGAATTGACTCTGACCACTAGAATGACTGGTTTTTAAAATTTATTTGAACGGCAATGTAATTTTTTTTTAAATTCTGGCTACAGGACCACCTTCATTTCACTGACGAAATTATTTAATTTTAGGGCAAACTTTTCAAGAATGTACTGTTCGTAACATGACCTGTAAAGCTAAATGTAGCCTCGCCTGTTTTTAACATCCCAGATGCCAGTTCTCCGAATAAATAATTGTAACATAATTTATCATGATTATTGGAAACATAAAAACCTCTATAATTCGATACATTATAAATTTCCAAATCGTTTCTATCCCCAAATATAGCGATAATTCCCGCTTCATTTAAATGTCCAGTTTTTAGCATTCTATTCATTTCTGGGGAAGGTATGGGGAAAACATAAGCCATAAAACTGCATTTTGTATGTTTCAGTCGACATTTTAAAAACAATATACCATCTGTACAGTAGGTTGGGACCAGTTGGTATGTAAAATCTTTTTGTGTATCCTTCACCATAAATTTTGGTAGGTCCCTTGATATTCCTGTACCGGTACAGGTATGCGGAATGATTTCGACCAATTGAAAACGTTCGGGATCTTTTGTTGATTGCTGTAAGATAAATGAATATGAATAATTCGCCATTATTAATAACTGACCTTAGGGTTAGGTAGGGCGAAAAAAATTGAATAAAATTAATCTATGCAAAAAATTATTTGAAAATTCAACACGAAAAGCGAAGGTAAGAATTTTCGAAATTAAATTAAAAAATACAAGGTGAATGCTCTAGGATAATGCTCTAGCCTAGGCGATATCAAAAACTGTTTTGCGTTTTTGAACACTTTCCTGATGAAATTTGCAAAAAATCTTTGCATTGATGATTTTCTGAAACATTAATAAAAACCAGCTAAAATCATGCAAACAAATTTCAGATCCAATTCCTGAATATCGAGTTTACCTACTGTCGATGTAGGCACTTCGTCGTCTTCAATTATTTCGGCCTTGATGGCCACATTTGTCTCTTTTTCGGCATCAAAATTTTCAATCTCAGTTTTAAGCAGTGGTAAAATTTGTACATCATCGAATCTTATTTTAGCATCTAATTCTTCATTATAAGATTCAAAATTATTCTCATGAATTATTTGTGTAACTGCATTTTCTCCGGGCTTTCAGAATATATACAATGATTTTTGTGTAAATTGAAACACATAATTTCCGATAAAAAATTTCAGAATTTCCACTTCGAATGTACCCCGGTTTATGGGTTAAGGTTATTCACCGACAATTACCGGTTTATCGATATAATGATTTCTTAAAACTTACGGAAAAAGGTCGAAAGTCAAGGAAGCTGGAAAGCGCCAAAAATTAATTCTGATTCCGGTGTCATATTAAGGTGTCATATTACACCATTTTTTCATAATTTGACTGGATCTATGAATATTGATGAAGACTTGGTTATTATTCCAGGGTTTCTCGATGAAAACCAAAAATCGCAAAATAAGATACAAAAGTAAGGTATGTGCCAGGTATATTTTTTATTCTATCATAGATAATTTTTTACTGACGTTTCCGCTTAAAAGTTCAAATACAGCCTCAGAATTCGCGAAAGTTAAAACTGGAACTAATTGTCAAGTTTTAACTACTGTGGTTTGCGTCTATAAGAACAGCCGATATTTTGACATATTTTCCTTAACTTTTGGGGCCTATATACGATTTTTGTTTTGAAATTTAGAAAATATATTTTTCAAAAACAATAAATTTTCTGAAAAAATAGGAAGACTTTTTTTCTTTGCTCTTCAGTCATATTTTAACGAAAAAGAGGTGAATTATAGATATTGTGAAAAACACCGACTCATAAACCTTTTGGATATGTTGTCCTAACGTCTTCCATATTGTCCTTATAAAGGAACCGACCAAACTTAAAAGGGGTAGGGTTTGGCTATATTTTTGCCGTATTGTCCAAATAGACGCACACCACAATATCTCACAGTTTTACGTATCTCAAGATTCATTTTTCCAGCATTTTTAAATTACGAAAAATAAACAAATAATGTAAAAACTACATGTATGGTTACATCCATTCCTTGTATTTTAGTTTTTCTTCAACAAAAAACGGATCATCTTCTCCTTGAGATAAAAATTTATAAATTTCTATTGCCAGTCTGAATATATGCATTTTTTCAACATTTTTTTGATTGCATATATTGTGTATGGATGCAAATTCTCGCATGCAAATATCTTGATTAAAATAAATTTCGACGAGTTCTTCAACTGAACATGTTGCATAGGAGCAAATTAATAAACCAACTTTAAAATCCTCTTTCGCATCTCGATAATGAATTATAGTGTCCCCGTCAATCTGAAGAAGAATATCGATAACGGGGCTCCTGGTCATTTTTTACTAGATTTCTAGCCAAAAATTTTATTTAATTCAGCTTTTGCAAACGACTCATCCGATTAAATTCTTAGATAGCTAAACCAGAGCACAAATATTTGGTTAATAATTGAATTAAAAAAATTGGTCCGAATCCGACGATTGTTGCCAATTTTTTTAAGAAAAACTAATATTTTAACAATTTCAGTAATCTCAGAAAAAAGGTTAAATAAATTGGTCTGATTAACCAATTTTTCTTTTTGTTTTCACAAGATATTTGTGCTCAGTTTGAGCTTTCTAACAATGTTATCGGATGAGTTCTTTTTAAAAGCCAAATTAAATATAAAATTTGGCTAAAAAAGTCGTAAAAAATGACCAGGAGCCCCCGTGATTGATATAAAAACTCAACGCTTTTAATTTGCCTAGTTATGACAAATATATTAACAACATACCTTTGGGGCGTCCACAGGATTACATAGCCATAGATCGTTGTTAAATTTCGAATAATTATCCGCTAAAATTATTTCTTTCTGTTTTTCACTATTTGTTATGCAAACCCATTTTCTCATTCTAAAAATAAAATTTATTAACTAAGACTACAGTATGTACTTGTTTTACTTGCGGGGTGAAAATTGTCCTTTAGCTAATTACGGCCAATTAAAAATGGTAACTAGGTGGATTTTATTTTTAACGCCAAGTTATAGCCGATGTCAAGGGTTTAAAATAAAATCTACCTAGTTACTATTTTGTATTGGCCGTAATTACCTAAAGGACAATTTTCACTTCGCAAGTAAAAAAAGTACATACTGTAAGTTANTTTGTAGATAATCGTGATGTGAGAATATAAAAACGTAAAAATTTAACTTTTCGGCTGATTTTAAGAAAAACAATTTTAGGCTCATCGAGATTCGAACCTACCAAAAACTTACATTCCGTTTTATATCCGGTGAACCGGATGTCAAATCAACTTAATAAAATTTCTTCATTGAGCTTTTTCAGTTGGCAGTTGAATGCAACAAAACGTTTTTCGATATCGCCAATGGTTTTCCAGTAATCGTCATGACAAGGGGTGGTTTTCCTAAAATAACAACTAGGTATTTTTTATAAAGGAACCACCCCTATCCAAGACGATTACGGGAAAACCTAGGCGATATCGAGAAACGGTTTTGCGCATTCAACTGCCAACTAAAAAAGCTCAATGGAGAATCTTTATCTTTCTTCTTGGACAACCGGTTCACCGGTAACCGGATATCTTTTATATAGGCATTTTCAGTATACAATTTGAGCAAAAAAATCGAAACTTTTTTCTTCCTGGAATTCATAAAAAATATTGTTCAAGCATTAAATGTGTATAAAATCGTAATATAAAAATTAACAAAGATAAAAATTAAACTTGCCGGTTTATTTTAAGAAAAAAAAATGGGCCCACCGAGATTCGAACCTATCAAAAAATTATTTTCCGGTTTATATCCGGTGAACCGGATATTCAATTAACTTAATAAAATTTCTCCATTAAGCTTTTTTAGTTGGCAGTTGAACGCAAAAAAACGTTTCTCGATATCACCTATNATTTAGTAAAATGTTTCATAAATATTGCCAGATTTACTATTGAACACTTAAAGATGCGATTTTCTCTATAACCAAATCGATGAAAAACTATATGTATTTTTTCGTTGAGATTTGATCAGTTCTCGCCTTTAATTTAATTATTAAAAAGTTAGAATTGCTCTGCCCTGAATGACTGGTTTTTAAAGTATTTGACGGCAATGGAATTTTTTTTAGTCTGGCTACAGGGCAACTTTATCTTCATGACCATTAATTTATGTAGGCAAACTTTTCAAGTGTACTGTTCTAAACAACCTTAAAGCTAAATGTAGCTGCCTGTTTAAATCCCGAGCCAGTTCTCCAATAATAATTGTTAATCATAATTTATGTATTATTGAAACCATAAAACCTCATAATCGTACTTATTTTCCAAATCGTTCATCCCAATATAGCGATAATTTCCCGCTTTCAATATGCCAGTTTGTTTATTATTCGGGATGGTATGGGAAAACATAAACATAAACTGCATTGTATGTTTCGTCCGACATCTTTAAAAAATTACCATCTGATACGGTAGTTGACCAGTTGAGTAAATTTTTGTGTTCCTTCACCATAATTATTTGGTAGGTCCTTGATATTCCTGTACCGGTACAGGTATGCGGATGATTCCGCCAATGGTGAACTGTTCGGGATCTTTTGGTTATCTGTAGTGAATGATATGATAATTCGCCATTATTAATAGACCTTAGGTTAGTAGGCGCGAAAAATGATAAATTTCTATGCAAAAAATATTTGAAAATTCAACCGGAAAGCTAAGTAAAATTTTCGAAATCAATTCAAAAAATACCAGTTAATGCTCGGTTAATCTCATAGCTAGGGCGATAGCAAAAACTGTGTTGCGTTTATTGAACACTTTCCTGATGAATTGCAAAAAAATCTTTGCAATGATGATTTCTGAAATTCTATAAAACCAGCTAAAATATTTGCAAAAAATTCCAGATCCAATTCCTGATATCGAAGTTATCTACTGTCGATGGAGGCACTTGTCGTTCTTCAATATTTCGGCCTTGATGGCACATTGTCTCTTTTCTCGGCAAATCAAATTCAATCTTCAGTTTCTAAGCGTGGTAAATTGTAACATCATCGATCTTTTTAGATCTAATTTCTTCATTTATAAGTGGTTCGGAGTGTGTGATTCTCGCTATGATTATTTGCCTGTAGCTGCATTTTCTCCTGGGGTTTCAGAATATCAATGGAGTTTGCTGTTGATGCGAAATCACATACATCTCACTCGATAAAAATCGTGCGATTGAATTCCACTTCGATGTCCCCTTGTTTATGGGTTGAGGTCATATTCACGACATGTAGTCGTCTGTGTTGATCGATAGTAATGATGTTCTTCAAACTTTCGGACCAAAGTGTGGGTGTGTTGTCTGAGAATTGTGGAAAGCGCAAAAATTAATGCTGAGTCCGGTTTCGATATTAAGTTTATAACACCACATTTTTTTTTAAATTTTGACTGATCTATAAAATTATGATGAAGACTGGTGGTATTATCCAGGGTTCTGCATGAACACACCCTTGGAATAATAACCGAGTCTTCATCAATCTATTATAGTCCAGGTCAAATTATAAAAATGGGTCTATTACCGATGACACCCCGAAGGCCCGTGGGAAATAAAAAACGCAAATAAGAGACAAAGGAAGTATGTGCCAGGTATATTTTTTATTTTATCAGTACATAATTTTTTACTGACGTCTTCGCCTTAAAGTGCGAAAACC
Organism: Oikopleura vanhoeffeni; assembly: GCA_004367855.1. Lineage (NCBI taxonomy): Eukaryota > Metazoa > Chordata > Appendicularia > Copelata > Oikopleuridae > Oikopleura > Oikopleura vanhoeffeni. The sequence goes on from SCLH01000358.1 coordinate 582,404, forward strand.
GGATGCGAAAAGTGGGGTCATCATCCTCCTCAGAATTCGCGAAAGTTAAACTGGAACTATGTGTCAAGTTCTAACTACTTGTGGTTTCTCTATAGAACAGTGATCATTTTGACATATTTTCCTTAACTTTTGGAGGCCTTATCCATCATTATTAGGCCTGGTCACTTTAAAACTTATTTGCCTAAAAAGAATAGGAATAAGTTTTAAAGTTACCCTGGCATATATGGATAGATATACGTTTTTTGAAATTAGAAAATATATTTTCACGAAGAAGAAGAGTGAATAAGATATTGTGAAAAACAACCGCCATAACCTTTGGATTATCGTCCACAGTCTCTTTAGTCCTATAAGAGCACAGACAAACAAAAGGCGGAGGTCTTGGCTTATTTTCCGTACTGCCAATAGACGCACACCACATATCTCACAGTTTTACGTACTCAAATTCATCTGTTCCAGCATTTTTAAATTACGAAATCAACAAAAATGTAAAAAACTACGTGTTATGGTTAATCCATTCCTTGTATTTTTATATTTTCTTCAACAAAAAAACCATCATCTTCCCTTGAGATAAAAATTTATAAATTTCTATTGCCAGTGTCTGAAATATGCATTTTTTTCAACATTTTTTTGATTGCAATTATTGTGTTGGAATCGCAAAATCTGCGCACTCAAATCATCTTAGATTAAAATAAATTTCGACGAGTTCTTCAAGTCGAAACATGTTGCATAGGAAGCTTAAATATAAACCAACTTTAAAAATCCTCTTTCCATCTCGATAAGGATATATGTCCCCGTCCAATCTGAAGAGAATATCTGATAAGGGCCTCCTGGTCATTTTTTTACTATTGTTCTAGCCAAAATTATTTAATTCAGCTTTGCAAACACTCATTCGATTGAATTCTTAGATAGCTAAACCAGAGCACAAATATTTGGTTATAGTAATTAAAAAAATTGGTCCCGAATCCGACGATTTTGCCAATTTTTTAAGAAAAATAATAATTTAACAATTTCAGTAATCTCGTAGAAAAAGTTTATAAATTGGTCTGATGCCAATTTTTTTTTGTTTTCACAAGATATTTGTGGCTCAGTTTGAGCTTTCTAACAATGTTATCGGATGAGTTTTTTAAAAGCCGAATTAAATATAAAATTTGGCTAAAAAGCTGTAAAAAATGACCAGGAGCCCCGTGATTGATATAAAAATCAACGCTTTTAATTTGCCTAGTTAACAAATATATTTACAACATACCTTTGGGGCGTCCACAGGATTACATAGCCATAGATCGTTGTTAAATTGATCTGAATAATTATCCCTAAATTATTTTCTTTCTGTTTTCACTATTATGTTATGCAAACCCATTTCTCATTCTATAAAATTTATAACTAAGACTACAGTTGTACTGTTTTACTTGCGGGTGAAAATTGTCCTTTAGCTAATTACGGCCAATTAAAAATGGTAACTAGGTGGATTTATTTATACGCCAAGTTATAGCCGATGTCAGGGTTTGAAAATAAATACCTAGTTACTATTTTTTATTGGCGTCAATTACCTAAAGACACATTTTCACTTCGCAAATAAAAAAGTACATACTGTAAGTCTTGTCTTTTTTTATTCTGTGATTTGCTTTTAGGTGGGCCACGCAAGGGGTATCTGTTCTGAGGAACCAGACTAGATAGCGAGAAAGTTTTTGCTCTGAATCTTAACCGAATTTGTAGTGGTAGAAATTTTTTTCTTTTTTCCGGTGATTACCGGTTCACCGTAAATCGCAAAATCCTTTTTTAGGTCATTTTGAGCAATTTCGATGACTGATTTCTAGTCACGTGATCACCTAGGAAGCCAAAAAAATTTTCTACGCATATTTTTCCAAGGTTTCACATGCAGAAAACCATTTTGTGCTATTTGTCTAGTCCTTCCAGTCGAAATCATCAGTGGCCCACCTAAAAAAACGACCTTAGTTACTTTTTCTTTGGACAACCACCCCTAGTCATGACGATTACGGAAAAACCTAGATGATATCGAGAAACGGGTATTGCATTCAACTGCCAGCTAAAAAAGCTCAATGGAGATTTTTGTTTTATCCGACTACGGGTTCACCGGTAACTGTAGATCTATTAATAGGCATTTTCTATATAAAATTTGAGCATTTAAAATCTAAACTCGTTGTTTTCTTCCAGGAATTCATCAAAAATATAATTCAAGCAGTAAATTTGTAGATATCGTGATGTGAGAATATAAAAACGTAAAAATTTAACTTTTCGGCTGATTTTAAGAAAAAAAATTTTTAGGCTCATCGAGATTCGAACCTTCAAAAACTTACATTCCGTTTATATCCGGTGAACCGGATGTCAAATACTTAATAAAATTTCTTCATTGAGCTTTTTAGTTGGCAGTTGAATGCAACAAACATTTTTCGATATCGCCAATGTTTTCCAGTAATCGTCATGACAAGGGTGGTTTTCCTAAAATAACAACTAGGTATTTTTTTAAAGAACCACCCCTATCCAAGACGATTACGGAAAAACATAGGCATATCGAGAAAGGTTTTGCGCATTCAACTGCCAACTTGAAAGTAAATGAAGAAATTTTATCTTTCTTCTTGGACAACCGTTCACCGGTAACGGCATATCTTTTATTAGGCATTTTCAGTATACAATTGAGCAAAAAATCGAAACTCGTTTTTTCTTCCTGGATTCATAAAATATTGTTCAAGCATTAATGTGTATAAAATGTAATATAAAAATTACAAAGATAAAATTAAACTTGCCGGTTGATTTTAAGAAAAAAAAATGGGCCCACCGAGATTCGAACCTATCAAAAAATTATTTCCGGTTATATCCGGTGAACCGGATATTCAATTAACTTAATAAAATTTCTCCATTAAGCTTTTTTAGTTGGCAGTTGAACGCAAAAAAACGTTTCTCGATATCACCTATAATTTTCCCGTAATCGTCATGGATAGAAAGGTTCCTTTAAAAAAAAACTACCTTAGGTAGGACCACTTATGATTTCGACTGGGAGAAGTAAACAAGCTAGCGACAAATGGTTTTCTGCATGTGTCACCTTGCTAAAAAATATGAGGTAGAAAAAATTTTTGGCTTTCTAGGTTGATCACATGACTGGAAATCAGTCATCGAAATTGCTCAAAATGACCGAAAAATCCGTTTTTTTGCGAATTTACGGTGAACCGGTAATCATCGGAGAAAAAGAAAAATTTCCTGCATTCCAAATTCGGTTAAGATTCA
>SCLH01000358.1:587434-653658 GCA_004367855.1 Oikopleura vanhoeffeni
AAATAGCCAATTGTAGCAAAAGTACAAATCGTCGGACCAACTTTTACCTCTCTTTGATATATTTAAACAAAAATCTTGCATCCTAAAAAACAATTCAAATTAACGGATGGCTCGTTCAATCAGAAACGTGCTTACAAAAGTGACGGAATTATTTTTTCAAAATGTATCTCCTCCCTGAGTTTTCAAGGTTCAACAATGATTCATGTTTTAAATTAACCGGACAGAACGTGAGCAGACCGCCAAGTTGAGTTTTTGGACAAATTCTTTGATTTGGCTTCAGAATCACCAAAAAGCTGTATTTTGCTCTAGTTAACATAGGGTCAAAATACTGTTTTTGGTACCTTCGTCGTGTGATCGTACCTTCGAAGTGTGATTTTCATGATTTAGTACCACAAAAAGACTAAATAAATTAACGATTAAGACTAAATAACGCCCCTAAGCCAAAAATCAAAATTCGGATCCCGAAGATCGATTGATATTCGAAAAATAAGATTGCTGAAGAAAAACCATAGAAATTTGCTCATAGACGAACGCTGTGGGAAATTTTTAGATTCCAATTTCTCAGAGGTCGTAGACGTCATTGAGGTGTTTCAAGTCAATCATTAATCGCACCTTTTTTCTTGATTTATGAGAGAATGCAGGGAGCGTCTATTGAAAAAGGTCCAAATTGCCTCGATCAGCCTCTTAACTGATTTTCATCAGTTAATGGAGATATATTGCTACGAACCTCCGCTGAGACAGATTTGCAAGATAAATTCCTAAGTAAGGGGGGGGGCTCCCCTCGTCATTAAAAACTAAAATTAACAAATTCCACAGTTTTAGTTTGTTTTTTATTCTGAAAATCCCATACACTTGGTTTACCATATTATTAAAATAGAGCTGAAGTTTCATAGTTACCAGTCAACTAAAGTCGAAATAAATTTCTCGAGAAGTTTAACTTTCAAGAAAACCCACTACTNTAACGCCCCTAAGCCAAAAATCAAAATTCGGATCCCGAAGATCGATTGATATTCGAAAAATAAGATTGCTGAAGAAAAACCATAGAAATTGGCTCATAGACGAACGCTGTGGGAAATTTTTAGATTCCGATTTCTCAGAGGTCGTAGACGTCATTGAGGTGTTTCAAGTCAATTATTAATCGCACCTTTTTCTTTGATTCATGATAGAATGCAGGGAGCGTCTATTGAAAAAGGTCCAAATTGCCTCGATCACCCTATTAACTGATTTTCATCAGTTAATGGAGATATATTGCTACGAACCTCCGCTGAGAAAGATTTGCAAGATAAATTCCTAAGTAAGGGGGGGGCTCCCCTCGTTATTAAAGACTGAAATTAACAAATTCCACAGTTTTAGTTTGTTTTTTATTCTGAAAATCCCATACACTTTGTTTACCATATTATTAAAATAGAGCTGATGTTTCATAGTTACCAGTCAACTAAAGTCGGAGATAAATTTCTCGGAAGTTTAACTTTCAGAAAACCCACTCTGATGGTTATTTGTCTAAGGGACAGAAAATTTTTGTCGTTTGTCCACCTGATAAAACGTGTTGTTTGTCAATTTAAAAAAACGACAAAAGTTAATCGAAAAAGTAGCGCCAATTATTGTCGTTTTTGTCCTCCTTAGAAGGAGTCCTTTAGACGATACACAGTACATTATTATTTACATATTATGACTCTGAAATAGAATAAAATGACCGTTTTGTCCTGATACACTCAGCAGATGCGCTAGGCAAACAATGTGGGCCGACATGATCTGCTTTTCAAACATTTTATGATACGAATGTTGTGCTTTCGTCTATTTTTTTTTATCACCAAACTCGCAGTATTTTGGTTTTTATCCACAAAGTGTTCAAAAAAATTGATCTACCAGTCTTAGTTTAGAAGAAAAACCGACGAAAAATTTTCACTTCTAAAAACAAGCTCAGGTTACAATTAATCCGTTCCTTGTGCTGTGATCCATGCATGCAATTTGTGTAACAATCAACATTTTGACATGGGATATTTGACCTTTTATACAGTTGATAGGCTTAGTCCAAGAGCACCGTTTTCGAAATTCATAATTTGTTTCTTTCCAATACTTTAATGTCACGAATTTCATCGTCTGTTAAAATAATTTCTTTTGGTGTGGGCACATATGGCGGCTTTAGGTTTGAAATCAAAATTGCTTCTTTTTTGAATCAGTTATACTATAAACCTACATAAATGAGTTATTTTTTTAAAATGGCGTGATTTTTTAACGAAACTAGCAATAAGATTGGTTTTCCTTGGAACGGTTAATCCGATTCAAGTAATTCCTACTCTCTCTCAGAGTACATTATTTTATAAAATATATCACTAGAATAATAACTTTTCAAGAGCATTAGGCCTCTAAATAGATATTTGCAGTGTTAAATATATTTTTTTTCTAATGTATCATTACGGGGGCTCTTGGTCATTTGTTTGCTAGTTTTCAAGCAAATTTTATTCAATTCGGCTTTTCAAAACACACTATCTGATACGTTTTTAGATAGCTCAAACTGAGCACAAATATCTTGTGAAAATGTAATAAAAAAAATTAGTTCATCAAACCAATTTATTTTTTCTGACGTCACTGAAATTGTTAAATTACAAGTTTTTCTTAAAAAATTGGTAACAATCGTCGGATTTGGACCAATTTTTTCAATTCAATTATTTACTCGATATTTGTTCTCTGTTTTAGCTATCTAAGAATTCAATCGGATGAGTTGTTTGCAAAAGCTGAATTAAATACAATTTTTGGCTAAAAATCTATAAGAAAATAACCAGGAGCCCCCGTGATCGATATGCAAAAAAATTAAGTGCTCGAAAAATGACAAAAAATTTTTATCAAAAAAACGTCAACTGGTCAACAACATCTTTTGTTCATGACAAAACGGTGTGTAGTTTTCTGAAAACTTTTTAACCATTCCTATACATAATTAAGAATTTTGGCAAGTTTGCGAATTTGTTTTTTATGCCATCTTATTTTGTTCATCATTGAAGCAATTCATTTTCTACATATCTTTAAATAACAAAATATGAATGATTTATGCCAAAATTGATCTTCAATATGTTAAACTTGAATTTATCGTTTATTCTAAATTGAATTAACAAATAGGTGTTTTTTGTTCGAAAAAACAAAGTGATCATGAAATTTTTGGCTGTATAACTGTGATTTCTGTCTATAAGGACACCCTCTATAACGACAATTTGGGAAAAATAATCAAAGAGCATATTTTCAAAAATTTCTATAGCCTCTTTTTCTTTAAAATTTGGGTGAGGAGCAAAAAAAAGGTCTTCAAATATTTTTTCACCTGTCCTTATAGACAAAAACACAGTGGTGTATTTCCAAAAACATTTGTTAACGTGTTGAAGTTTTTCATACAGTATGTAGAAAAAATTGTTCGAGACCAACATGGGAAATTACTCTGAACAAAACCTATGATTGGCAGGAAAATAACTTTAAATCCAGAGGAGATAGAAGCGTTTTGTCTCGAACAATTTTTACATACTGTATGAAAAACTTCAAACACGTTACAAATTTCTGGAAATAACACCACTGTGTTTTTTGTCTATAAGGACAGGTGAAAAATATTTGAAGACCTTTTTTTTTGCTCCTCACCCAAAATTAAAGAAAAAGAGGCTATAGAAATTTTTGAAAATATGCTCTTTGATTATTTTTCCCAAATTGTCGTTATAGAGGGTGTCCTTATAGACAGAAATCACAGTAGTGAAAATATCTTTAAATCTTACAGAATGTGTTGTTTTGAGCGAGAACAGAGAAGCAAGTGTCCGGGAGAATCGTCTAAATTTGGGAGAATTCTCCGAATTGTTTACTTTTTATTCCCATGAAAAACACATACTGTACATTCATACATTTTTAAGGGTATTGTTTTGTCCATATTGAAAATTCTGCATATGCGTCGAGTTTTATCACTAAGTCACAAATTGAGAAATCCAGTGATTTTTTTTGATCACTTTCTAGTCTTGTGACGTATTGCTAAATTTCGACGCAAAGGCAGGATTTTCGATATATCGAAGATTATACTTCGGCATGCGTTTTCACTCACACGTGTTAACTGCCTAGTGACCAACACAGACACACGATTCTTCCGATAAGGTGACAATCATCTGACTTGATTGGCTGTGATCTTTGCTAACGTCACAGTTTTAACGTTTGTGTGAGAAAGCAGGTACAAGGATAAAAAGTACCTTTTTCTCAAAATGGCCTAAAATCGTCACATTAAAGAGGCCCAATTAAGAAGTATTCGTGAGTTTTTTAGCGCACTTGAGGACCTCCAGCCTAACCATGAGCCCCTGTTATTTGAAGAAAATTATTCTGAACAAAACTTAATATAGAAAATGCATGAAGTAAGAATTTTGACGTTTTGATAAGAATTTTAGGCGACGGTATCTTTAGCATAAAAAATTAAAAATTGCATACACAATTAGGATCAGATTTTAGTTTTTATACAATTTTGTCATAGTAATAATAAATTCCTTGCTAATGGTACCTGTACTAGAATTTTATTAGTTTGTTAAACAGGTAAAAATAATGTCGAATAATCTTAACAGTAGAAATCGGATACGATTATTTTAAAGAGATTTTTCACCCCTGACTTCAAAGCATGTTTTTTTGATTTTCTATACAGTGTAACTAAAATTCGTTTTTTTGACCGTACACAAACTTGTTTATTTCTTTTTATATCGCTTTAAACGGACAACACGGTCAGACAGGTTTGGGCCAAAAATATTTCCCGAAGCTGTGATTTTGTCTTTTTGTTTAATTATATTATAAATTGTTGTCCTCGATACTTTTCGGCCAGAATTTTCTTCAAAAAGATTTGCTACTTTTCGTACAGAAAACCCAGGATTTTTCTCTTTGAGGTTGATTATCTGAAGTTTGAGCTCCAGAGTCAGATGTGGTTTTTCTTCTTCTACACGAAAAGTCTTATATAAATTTACAGATAATAAATACAGTGGGTGAGACCAATTGGCAACAGTGACCAATGGGCAACACTTTTTCGCAGATTTGATTTTTTCAGACCTATGAGACCAATGGGCAACACTCTGAAATTTTTTTGTAATTTTATGTGGCAATTTTTTTCGATTTACTCATAATTTTGATAAATTTATAATAAATTAAATTATTTGTGAAATTTCACAATATAATTGTTAAATTTTAAAATCTAGAACAAACTATAGAAAAATTGTCCTTAAGTTTTTTAAAAATACATGTATCAAATTAAAAAAATCGGACTAGTGAGACCAATGGGCAACACCCTTCGTATGAGAACAATGGGCAACACTTTTTCGAAAAGCTCGTGTGTTGCCCATCGGTCTCACCCACTGTATACAGTGTAATAATTTAGTGAAAAAAGAAGGCTTCGTTTTTGCTCTCTAATTTAATGTTTTAGTGGTTTTATGCAATTTTGAAATTAACTAACACTATTTCATGCTGAAGATACCTTCACTCAAATCAAGGTACTTTTTGAAGTCGCTAGCAAAAAGTGCCGTCTAAGGAGGTAGTGTCTGTGAAAAAATGTTCCAGAAAATAAGAGGCTACACTGTATTGGGAAAGAAAAAACGATTGGTGGTGGTCTCGTGGCTCCACGAAAAACAGTTATGTCGCAAGAGGTAGCCAAAGAGTGAAGTTGGTGCTCTGCGGAATTAGCGTTTTTGCCTTAATTCATGATATGATCAACTTTATTTTTTCTGCAAATGTACTGCAGGAAAATTGAGCATAACGTTATCTGACTGATAGTTTCATAATCAATTTCAAAGGCATTTCGTCGAAAATATAACCAAAATATTTCCCGTGGTCCACTACTTTTGCTCTCTTATGCTTTTCGTGTACAGAATTAACCAGTGGTTGGTCATACCATTATCAGAAAGTCGACTCAGAGAAATATTTCAGTTATATTTTCGAAGCGATCCGATGACTTTGACATTGATATTTAGAGGTTATCTAGTGTATTGCCAAAAAAACTGAAAGTAGTCAGATAACTTTTAGCGTTATTTTGCTCCAGTCTGTTTGTGGCATTAATTAAGTTTATCATATCAGTAATTAAAGCGAAAATGTTGCCTCTGCAGAGCTCCAATTTCACCCTTTGCCGCCCTCTAATGAGAAAATTTATGTTCGCCAAATGGCGTGACCACTATCAATCGTTTTTCTCGGCTAATTCTGTAGACCCTCTAATTTTCAGGAACATTTCTTTCCAAGCCCCTCTTCAAAAGCCCACTAGTATATTGTCCCGCTCTGACCCTGTCCTTTTAAATGCACTATATCGTGGTTTTTGCATACAAGGACAGCTTAGATTGCAATATTTTTCCTATATTTAAAAGAGAGCTACAAGTGTTTTCGGAAAATAGGTGAAATATTGTGGCGAAAGGCAAAAAAAAAATTCAGATATAATTTTTATTAAAAATGACATTTTTTGTAAATGACATATTTTTCTTTCATACAGTCCTTAACGCAGGAAACGACTTAACGAAAAGTGTAGTTTTTGATCGTATTTTGTCCATAGTGTCCTTATAGAAACCATAAAACAGCAGAGAGCTTTTAAAACGGCGCGAACGAGTTTTATTTTTGAGCTTTCGGGCTTCAGAATGTTCATGGAGTAATTTTTGCCGGTGAGACATATTTGACTGTGCCACCTCAAGAGATCCGTATGAGATCTCAGAAAACGGTTTATTGCTGAAAACTAAACTTGAAGCTAAAAAGATCAGGTCAAATTTTTGAGGTTTTTTCTCCCACTGATTAACCGGTAACTCATGGTTTGAACAGGGTATTTTTGGTTTATTTTGAACAATACATTTTATTATTACGCACAAATACGTGCACAACATGGTTTATCCATTACGGGGCCCTGCGGTCACTTTTTGTCCCTTTTTCAGCCAAAATTGTTTATATAAATCGGCTTTTGAAAACGACTCATCCGATTAAGTTGTTTGATACCTCAAACTGAGCACAAATATCTAGTGAATAATACAATAATAGTAAATAGGTCAGAATCGGACCATGTTTGGATTTTTTCCGAGATTACTAAAATAGTTTAATTGTTAGTTTCAGTTAAAAAATTGGAAACAATGGCCTGATTCGGACTTTTTAGTTTCCATTTATTTTTCTTCAGACATTTGTGCTCAGTTTGAGCAATCCAAGAACTCAATCGGTTGAGTCGTTTTCAAACGCCGAATAGAATAAAAAATTTGGCAGAAAAAGTGGCAAAAACTGACCGCAGGGCCCCGTAATTGATATCGTTTAAAATTCATGAAGAATATATTTGATATCAAAGATTTTGAAATTTGTCATTCAAAAACTTCCGGTTTTAGGAACAAATAATGACTTATCATCGAAGTTTTGTTAATATGAAAAATGTCACGAAACCTATTTTTTGGAATTTTATTTTTCAGCCATTGCTTTAAGCTTGTTTTCTATTTAATTTCATACCCATATTGGGTCATTTCCGGACATTTGAAAATCTCGAATTTGAAAAACTCTCGAAAATTTTATGAAAGAATTTGACCTGAGCTTTTTAAGTTTCCAGTTGACCCCAAAAAAAAAGTTTTGTGATATCTCATATCCTTTTCCCAACGAAACTTCACCTTAAAAACGTTTACTATCTCTATAGCGCGTGTTCCGATCCCACTGATGTTGCCTAAATGATTGTATTGAGTCTGATTATAGGCAAGGATGCTTGATATTGACCCCGTTAAATTTGATCGGTGTGTAATAAATCAATTAATCACTTAGACAACATCAGTGGGATTCGAACACGCGCTATAGAGATAGTAAACTTTTTGAGATGGATTTCCGCTGCGAAAAGGATATGTTTCGTGGTGGCATGGTCAAATCTGTCGCGCCTAAAAAATTACCTAATTTATTTTGAAATAAACTTTAAAAGAAAGAATGCTAAACTTTCAACCTGTTCCCGCCCTCCAAAATGTCCCTACTGTGATCCCGAAAAAAAAATAATAACTAAAAAAACTGGAAATCCAAGTCCCTGAGTGTGTCCGTCGTTATAATCATCATTTATTTCTTCTTTAATTTCTATGGCCAGTTCGTGTTTGATTTCTTCAGATCGAGAATCAGTTTCGATAATTGTCATTTCCTCCCTTTGAGGTGGCCTCAGGAATTCAGGGAAAATTTTGGGAAAATTCGATTCGTCATCCAGGCATTCTTGACTCAAATCTGGGGTTAAGTATACAACATTATCGGCATCGACTGTTTTTGTTATCGTATTGTAACCAGACTTTTCAATGATATAAATATATTTATCTATATATCGATTACGGGGCCCCTTGGTCATTTTTTGCCACTTTTTTCGCCAATAATTATTTTCAAAAGCCGAATTATACTTAAATTTTGGCTTAAAAAGTGGCAACAAATGACCAGGTGGCCGTAATTGATATAATATGAATTATATACTATGATTCATATAGTATAAAGGTAGGAAATAAATTTTGCTTGACAAAAAAAATATATAGTGTCGTATTTGTCTTTAGACCTTAAGGCGGCACTCTTTTTAGGGTACTTTGGGGTGTAAAAATAGCACGAAATTGTTTGGAAACTCTCAGAAAGCATAAACTTATAGAAAAAAAATCAAAAAAAAAAGTTCGAAATTTTCATTTTTTTCAGAATTTTTCTTTCAGAATACTCAAGTATTTTTTTTTGGAAAACATTTCGACCAGAAAAACTCGAAATATCAAACAACTGTAAGGTAACTTTTTTATTAGGGTAACCCACCCTGTCCAGCAAAAACCGTAGTAGGTATAGAGAAACGGTTTTTTGCACTGAATAGCTGACAAAATTTTAACCGCTGAAAATTTTTAGGCCCCTATGATATTCCATTGTCGATATTCAAAAAAGTGCTCCTTACACTATCATGTGGTGTCGGATGTCAAAATAAATGATGTCAAAAATTTTCTATTGAAAAGTTACTCCAAATAAGTATGATTTTAGGCCTCTGTGATATTCCAGTGTCGATATTAAAAAAAAGTGCTCTTTACTGCACCATGTGGTGTCCGGTGTCAAAACAAAAAATGCCAAATTTTTTTTTTCGAAAGCCACCCCCATAAGTAAACTTTCATGTGGAGATTATGATTAGTTCTCTCCAAACTGCCAATTACCGGTGTTTTATGCTGATTAATTTCAGCGGTTAAAATTTTGTCAGCTATTCAGTGCAAAAAACCGTTTCTCTATACCTACTACGGTTTTTGCTGGACAGGGTGAGTTACCCTAAAAAAGTTACCTAAGCAGACTTTTTGATCAGTGAAACTCAAGCTTTAATTTGGTGGTACTTTTGACTAAATCCGACGATTTTCATTTTCCGAGTTTTTACTTCCGGTTTACTAAAATGTGAGTTTCTGAGATGCGAACAAAACAATTTTAAAATTCCGCACCATCATAATAACAAAACATATTTCTTCCATTATTTTCCCAAATTTATACTGCATTCTGAAATGTAACCTAGGAGGAGATAGATTTTGAATAGCGAAAATCTTAAAATTAGGCGGTTTTTCGCAGTACTAGAAAAAACTAGTTGACATTTAAAAAATCTCACCATCATATACAACCATAAGTGTTTCCGTGGTTCATACTAAGTTTGACTGAAATCGTATGCGAGCTCTAGGAAGGAGATAGGATTTTTGGAATTTTGATTAGGTGTTCTAGAATTCGCTGCATTGTGGTCACCAGGGTCGGCCAAAAATTATTCAGGTTAATTTGTTTTATAGATTAAGGATAGATCTACCAAATGGCTATTCTCAAAAGTTTCGAGGCAGTTTAGTATTCTGGTTTAAGTGGAGTACAAAAGTACATTTTTCCGACCGCTACCCCCTCAAGATAGTTTTTGTAGGTCAACCCACCCTAGTCATGACGATTACGGGAAACCCAGAGACTATGGGCCATAGTTGATATCGAGAAACGGTTGTTTGCATTCAACTGCCAACTGAAAAAGCTCTATGGAGAAATTGTTTATTTTTCATTAGACTACCGGTTCACTGGTTTACCAGCAGAGCTGGCTTAAGCAGAGATTTATTATATATCGATTATGGGAGCTTCTGATCATTTTTACTAGATTTTTAGCCAAAAATTGTATTTAATTCAGCTTTTGCTAACGACTCATCCGATTGAATTCTTAGATAACTTAAACAGAGCACAATTATCTGGTAAATAATCGAATTTGAAAAATTGGCATGAATCCGACGGTTGTTAAGAAAAACTAGTAATTTCAATATTCTCAGAAAAAAAATTAGATAAATCGGTCCTATGAACCATTTTTTTTATTTCACAAGATATTTGTGCTCAGTTTGAGCTATCTAAGAATGTTATCGGATGAGTTGTTTTTAAAAGCCGATTAAATAAAAATTTGGCTTAAAAACTAATGAAAATGACAAGGAGCCCCCGTAATTGATATATAATTGACAGTTGAATGCAAAAACCGTTTCTCGATATCACCTATGGTTTTCCCGTAATCGTCATGACTAGGGTGAGTTGACCTGAAAAAACTACCTAAGCCGTTTAGGCTGAGAGGACGTTTCAAAAAATTTCCACATAATTTTTTTGTCCGGGTTAATTTCAGCACAGAAAGTGAAAGTGTTCTTAAATTAAATAAAATCTAAGCAGGTCAATTTTTGCCGTTCCTACCTTTTTATATAAAATAGTTAAAAATAATATTTTAGCAGTTTCAACCAGTTATATGAGCCGGAATTTAAGTCAAATTTACTTCTGGGGTGAATCATTTGCTCATATTTGAATCGAGAATCTCAACGACAAAGGGGCGGAGATTCATGTATGAAAACGTAAGCATAATATTAAACACTCGCTACAAAAATAAGGATTATACATGTTAATCAACTTTTTGATCTCCAGTATTGATTGGGCGCTTCAGATTTGTATTACAAATTACTTTGAGTGCGTCATGAATGACGTCATATTTCAAAATTCGATTTCTCAAAAGTTTTTCTTAATTTGTATTTGATTGCGTTTGGTGGAGTACTTAATTCCTCGAATTATGCTATTTTACTTCATTTGAACTTACTATGAAACTTTTTATTAAATTGAAATGTTTTATAAAATATGAAGTCATTTCGAACGTCTACCCCATATCGCCGTAAATGCTCAATATCGCCGAAATGTTTTGGCGAAAAACTTTCGGCAATATTGGGCTTCATCCTGTATTTAGGAATTAGCCAAAATTTTGTGGTCATTTTTGAACTAATGACAGTTAATTGGTCGAAAATTTTGAAGCAGTTAAATTCGTATGCTGCATATACATGTATATGTCAGCTGTAGAATGTTTTGTATCAGTTCCTGAATCAGTCCACTTTTTTGCACGAAAAATTCGTCTTCGCCTTGAGATAAAAATTTATATAACTCGATGGCTAGCCTAAAAATATGAATTTGCTGCTTTATCTTTCCATCGCATAAGTTGTTATTGATAGCAAATTTTCGGATATCTATTTCCTTATTGAAATAAATTTCGACGAGTTCCTCGATCGAACAGGTTTTATGAGAGCAAATAAATAAACCAATCAGAAATTCGCTTGTTACAGGATCTCGGTAGTGAACTTGGTCACCGGTCTAAAAAAACTTTGTTTTTAATGTACTGTCATAGTTGTATAAGCGGACATTTTTATAAATTTTGAAAACGTCCGCTTAGCCACACAAACGACGCATGTATAAGACTGTGCAAAAAAACGTCCGCTTAGACGAAAGAAAATTTTGAAATTTGAAAAAATGCGTACGTTTTCGCCAAAAAAAAACGCAAAAAGACACTAAAACGTCCGCTTAGACGCACGCCCGCTTAGACAACTATGACAGTAACATCTATATCGATTACGGTCCCCAAGTCCGTCAAGAAAATTCGGAGATTCCCTTGAAAACATGATTCGTCATAACAACGTCACCAAAAAAAGAAAAAAATACCATAAAATTAAACATAAAAATTTTTTATGGTGGTTTAACCGCCTGAGCTACAAGTGACTTCTTTAAAATGACACTAAGCTATAATATACAAGTATTCTATTTAATCGTTTTTTTAAACAATAGCATCAATGGATCACGAAGAAATTCAATTTGCAAGATAAAGCAAAACAGCGCTCTTAAACAGCTATATGATATCCATTATGATGCCCGGTAACACTAAAACTTATTCCCTATTTTTTTAACAGGCAAATAAGTTTTTAGTGTTACCCGGGCATCATAATGGATATAGCCTATATCGAATTAATTTCATCGAATCACTTTTGGTCTCGACGCCACTTGAAGCTAAGGTTGTTCTGTTTTTGATGAGGTAATCTCGACAATAGCAGCAAAATATTCCCCCACCCTACATAGTATAAATTATGCATATTGGACTCAAAAAAACGGCTGAATAACCAAGTACGCATTAAAGCGACGAATTAAGTAAATTTGAAATTCCTCGCTTGAATGCGTACTTGGTTATTCAGCTGTTTTTTGTGTCCAATATGCATCACCAAGTAAAAAACATCATAAGAAAAATGAAAGACCAATATTTAAAACAATGCAGTTGAAGTGAACTGGCTGTTAAGAAAGAGGGGTTTTACGTAGGTAATCCAACCAATTAATGAAGACGTCTGATTTTTTCTAATCAACCATCAGAAATCAAAATTCAATATTTTTCGCGCGTTTTCATTTACCGTATTTAATTTTTCTAAAGATTCTATTTAATAATACAAAATATGCACGCTCATCAAGCGGCCTCATTTGGTCATATTCTGCCCCATTGTTCTTAAGATGACGCTGTTCTTTAAGATGACGCATAATTCCAAAAGTAGTACGAACTACCAGAAGACACCGACTGCACTGTAGTTTAAATTACCTTTGGGTTTTTGACTGGGACACATTGTCGTTCCCATTTATGTTCTCTCGTCTCAAAATGAACTTGTGTATAAATATCTCCAAAAATAACCTCTTTTTCTTCCTTATTATTTAATATGCAGGACCAACTTCGCATTCTGAAAAATATTAATTTTTACAATCTATTTTTGAGCACATAGTATTTGGTAGACAAAATTCCAAATATAAATTGAATAAAAAAACGAAACGTTAAAAAAATGCATTATCATTAGGAAATTTTATAATACTGTCTTAAAATGGTTTTGTATTATTCATCAAATTTGAAGAAAATTGTGCTCATTGTGAATTTATACAGGTTTTTATGCTTACCAAATTAACGAAAAGATATAATTAGCTCAAAATATCCACAATAAAATTTTGTGTCAAGTTTTTATTGAAATTATTAAACCTCTATTTCTTAAAAAATTATCATTAATTTTCATTTATTCAGAATAGGCTGTCACCTGTCATAGCTGAAATTTTACCATTATGAAAAATCGCAAGAAAGCTGGAGTTTTGAAATTTTATTTTCCAGCCAAAAGTCTTAGAATCTTTTTCTCTTTTGTTTCATACCGATATAAGGTCATTCCCGGTCATTTGAAAACCTCGAATTTCGAAAATTTTTGAAAAAAATCTTGAAAATTTTCAAAAATATTTTTTCACAAAAAATTATCAGGAGTGGCTACCTAGGATTTCTTTGACCGCCTTTAGTCTCGATTTTGGCCTCGACAGGTGACAGCCTAATTCAGAATCTGAATTTCAGATCAAAATAATTCTCAAACCGATAATCAGAAAAAACTGCAAGTCAAAAACATTTTTCCTCCAGATTTTTGCAATCTTTGTTAAATTTTGAATGAAATATTTGGTTATAAATTATAACATTTCGTGAACTAGAGATGGCCAATAATAAACAAAATCTCTTTTGACAAAAAAATTCATTTCTCAATTTAATTATGATTATATTTTGAACAATAATTTGTAATTGCAAGATGAAAAAATAAGCAAAATATTTTTAACGAATTTTCTCGTTTCTCTTTGCGAAAGAAAATAATTTAAAAGTATTATTATTCATATTTCTTCACGGACCTCACTGACCAATCAAGTCTCGGCGTTAGCTGATTCTGCTTACATTACGCGCATTCGAGGCAACTTAATTGATGGAATCCATATCTGGATTCCTATTGGTCAATATAAACAGATACTCTTCACTACAACAAAATAAAACGAGGTGAACGTATTAGAGACAAATTCAGCGTATTTCAGAAGTGTTTCAAAAAAATTAGCAGCATTCATAAAAGTGAGTATTATTTTGTGTTGCATTGGTATTTGTAAAAAAAATTAGGCGAATTAATTTTTGGTGAATTTTTTTCACTTACGGCGAAGGTACATTTGTGGGTCAAAAATCAGAACCACGGTAAATCCAAATACAGTATAAGAAGCCGAAAATAAAAGAATAAAATACACAAGTAATATATAAATTACACGTAAATTAGACGTATAAATCACAAGTAATATTATGGAAAATTAAGCGTTTTTCGGTGACTTGTTTTTTTGCTTGAGAGTCGGCGACCAATATTTGACCTCAAATAACCCGTCAAATTTCAGGTCAATTTCAAGTTCACGTATAGACTTGAAAGTACCGTCAGAAGAACCGGAAAGGTCGATTTTTTGATGAGCGTATAAAAACCTATGGTCATATATACTGTCGAGATCGCTAGAGTGCAAAAACTGGTCAACACTCAAGGTTAATCTTAAGGAAACTACTCAACGGTTTTTTAATTCAGGTTAGTGACATAATAACTGCACTAAATAGCTCAGGAAGGACACAAAATGCATTTCTGTTATTATCATAAAAAAAATTCGAGATTTTTCTCAAAATTTTCGAGTTTTTTCAAATTTTTTTTTAAGTATTTTTTTGAGAAAAAATACATAAACCTCAATTTTAATGAAAAATTCTAAAAAATAAGTAAAAGTGAGTAGCATTTTTTTACCTCAGTTTATCAGTAGCTTCAATTTGAGGGTACTTTCGGTACAATCGGATGAAAATAATTTCTAGAAACTCCAAAAATTGACTTCCGGTTGAACCAAAATGAAATTTTCTATTAATAGGAGCAATGATTAAACAAAAAATTACAGTAAAAATTGAGAAGACATGTGTCTACGAATTAAATCATATTTAAAAAAATCGACTGTAAGTATTTTTGAGAAAATTTCGTTTCAGTTTGAAAATTTTCACGTTTACTTGATTCTAGAATATAAGGGATCAAAATTTCAACCTGACGTAAGCAAATTCTTTCTTCAGTAGACCATGAGCTTTCATTTGATGGTACTTTCAACTCGATACGATTTTTTTATAGAAATCATGAAAATGACTTCCGGCTGAATTAATCTGCAATTTTATAAATAGGAGCGATGTTCAAAAAAAAATTTCCACTAGAAATTAAAAGACATGTTTCACCGAATAATACCTAATTTAAAAAAAATCGACCGAATCGTTTTTGAGAAAAATTGAGCTACAAATTCTAAAATATCATAAAATAACGGTTTTTCATAATTCTAGAACAAGTCCGATCGAAATTTCTGCAAAATATTTTCGATCACTGTCGACGTAGTAGCAACCGTTTTACTTACAAACTTTCATCAATTTCCATTGAGCCGTGTCCGAGATAAAAGATATTGAAGTCAAAATCAGTGTTCTAGAACTCTACTCCCACTTGGTGCTGTGGTGCTTAAAAACATTTTTTTCTACTTTTGGTCGGGAGCAAAAAGATGGATCTTCATTTTAGGGTTTTCAGAATTTCGATAACTTGTTTCGTTTCCTTCTGAGCCCCGATCTAAAATCTCAAAAACCGTTGAGTACCCCCTTAAGCCCAATTTGGCTCTCCAGCAACCCTGCGGTATATATAATTGACCCATAGTTAATTAAAAGTGCTATAATAATATGAATTTTAACGTTTATTTATATTTGAAACTACTTCATATTTAATTTCAACTGATTTGCTTTCCCTCTGTTAAAACATACTTATATGTTTTTCACAAAATTCTCTAGTAAAATGACTCTTTATTTGTTGTGAAATAATTTATTCCTCGTGAGAAGAAAGACAGAGAAATATGCGCCTACGCATTATGTAATCCGTATTTCTGAAGTTTTGACTTTTAGAAATGCTCTATTAAAAAGGGAGACCAATTTTAACAAATAATACAAGCAGCAATCTTGAAAGTTAAAAACTCCAACGGTACTAATTATCCATCAACTAATTATTAATAAACAAAAAAACACAGTAACCTTATTTCTTAATTTGAAGGTCACGTAATCGTTTTTGGACTCTGGTGTAATGGAAAAAAAGTCTATAAAACTTCTAAAGAACCTTTTCGTTTCTTTCAAATAGTATTTTAAGCAATTTTTGAAAAAAAACAGTACTATTTTGGCCTTTATTATTATTTCTTGAATAAACGGTCACGTGACTATTTTTGGGCTATAGACTATACATTTTCCATTACACTATAGCCTATAGTGTAATGGAAAAAAAGTCTTAGAATTTTTTTCTGATCACGATCAAAGGTTTTATTTGGTAACTAAAAAAATTTTTGCAAAAAATAAGTACTGTAATACTGTATAAATTTTCATAAAAAAACGCACAAACGTTATTATGTTTCAAACTTAATCGATAACTTTGTAACTGATCTTTTCTTAAATGATTAAGCGTCGTAAAATGCGATTAAATGGTGAATAGCAGCTTGATGGCAGAAATCAAGTCTACGAGTTAAACGCTGTTTACAGAAAATTCTTATGAGATCAACCTTACATCTTTTCTCTGTGATAAAGTTGATGAGTTAAATCTTCGAACAAAAAATTTCAAATCTTTAAAATTTTATGTTCAATTCTAAAAAACAACGTTTGAAACAAAGCTAATTAAATCACGTGATACAACCTCATGGTAGGCTCTCATGGTAGGATAATTTATGTCACAAGACCACTGGGAGGAAATTTATTTTCATATTATATGCACAACAGATTTCACTGTATGATT
Organism: Oikopleura vanhoeffeni; assembly: GCA_004367855.1. Classification (NCBI taxonomy): domain Eukaryota; kingdom Metazoa; phylum Chordata; class Appendicularia; order Copelata; family Oikopleuridae; genus Oikopleura; species Oikopleura vanhoeffeni. Next base: position 604,324 of record SCLH01000358.1, read on the forward strand.
TGTGCAAATCCGTATGCCGCATACCGTATGCACTTGTTAAAAAGTCGATAAAAAATTAAAAACTAAATAAATATTGTTTTAGAGTATGCGAAAATGGACTTGTTTATTGAACAGTATAAAAGAAAAGGAGATCATTTTGACGGATATTTATTCAAAAGTAAACTACGTAGAAAATATCAAAGAAGGCAAATGGGAACGAGAATGTTATCCAGTGAACACTCCAAAGGTTTTTTTTGTTTTACTCACGGAAACAACAGTGTTCTAAAACACGGCCGAAAGTTTATGTTCAGTCATTGAAGGAAATTAATTTCACCTAAGTTGTTAAAGAAATTTAAAAAATTGACACTTGAAACAATTATTCAAAAAAAATGTATTGAACCATCAAATATTTTCATCGATTTTGGATAAAATTAACATTACAATTTTGAATTTATAAAAGTCCTTCAAATTTCAAAAACAAATTTAAAGTTCGAAAACTTATTTCATTCATTTTTAAAATCGATATTTCTCACGAACTAGAAAATAACGAAAAATAATTCTTAGATCAAACGATAAAGAATTTTGAAAGACTAACGTCAGTTAAATTTCATCATAGTTGTGTGTAGTTTACTATCAGAACAGGCGCGCTTAATAACCAAGCAGTGCCAATGGGCACTGTTTGAGTAAAAGGGACAATAATTTTTTGAAAATTTGTTTCAGACTGGCGATATAATTCATTATCGAGATGCAAGGAATGATTTTAAAGTTGGATTCTTTATTTGTTCCTATGCAACATGTCCGGTCGAGGAACTCATCCAAATTTATTTTAACAAAGAAATTTCTATGCGTTCATTTGCATTCGAACACAATATCTGCGTGAAAATCAGAAGGAAGTGGGATGGAAAATATGCAGATAAAGTTGGAATGGAAAATATGCACATTTTTAGGGTGGCAATCGAAATTTATAAATTTTTATCTCAAAATGAAGAGAATGATTTTTTTGTTGAAGATAATACCATGAACAAGGAATTGATATTATCGATCATTTTTAAGTTATATCATATATATAATTTATTGTATCAAAAAATTGGTCAAAAAAAATGTTGATTCCTTTTTGCAGAAGAAGACATATGTATCAACGGACCTCAGAGTACAAATCCTAACTATTTGAATGATACAAACAACGCAAGATATTAGCACCATATCAAAACCGTTGATTGCGGAATAGGCCGATTTTATTGGTCAGATTAAGAAATGATCAACCAATCAAATGCTCAAATTTGACATTTTTCATATATTTAGGATTTTTACTCTGAGGTCCGTTGATCCATATCCCCTTAGGAAGTAGATTGTTATTTTATGGTTTGGTCTAGTACATTGGTACTACATCAAGTACATAATGTACTAGACCAAACCAGAATTTAACAATTTACTTCCTGAGGGGATATAACTTATATGTCTTCTTTTGCAAAAAGGTATCAACATTTTTTTTGACCAATTTTTCGGTACAATATTTCCCCCCAAATTTTTTCCAAGTTATTTTATATCAAAAAAAATACTCTTGATTCACATCTTTCTCCTTGATTTTAAGGTGACTTGAATTGTCCGGATTTTGCTGTCACGGAAAAAATCTCACAAATGTATTAAGGTTCTCTTCAAGTTCTTTTTAAGTCGTTTAAAAAAACTTAAGTCTGTTAGTACTTTTCTTTCTTGATTTTATAAAAATTGTCTTGAAATTTTCTCCGAGTTCGTAAAATAATTCAACAATTTCGTAAGATCTCAAATTTGCTTTTTTTACTAGAGGTATTCAATATTTAAACTCAAAAAGTTTTTCACGCCCACGAAATTTTTAAAGCGAAAAATTGAAATAAATAACATCGCCGAACAAAACTTATTTTAACAGCTACAACAGACGAAAATTGTGACATTTTGAGAAATTTATTTTAATTTTTGGTTCAAAATAAGTCGAGCATAAAAAGCTGAATTTTTCCCGATGTAACTTTTTGCCAACAAAAGCTTATTCTTCAATTTATTATATAGTAAGATCTCAGAAAAATTTAAAAAAAATTTTGGGAAGGGAATAATATTATTTCGTAAATTTCAAAATTTTCTCATATAATGATTGTTAATATATTATGAAAGTTTGGAAAGAATTCAGGGACAAACGTTTTAGATGATACTAATGTTATAGTCGAATATTATTCTGGAAAAATAGATGAAAAAACTAAATTAAATGACGATGAAAATTTTCAAAAAATTTCACCACAACCAGAAGTTGAGACTGAATCATTCGACGCCGAAGAGGACACAAACGAAGTAATCAAGGCCGAAATAGTTGAGGACGAAGAGGTGCCTACATGTACTGCCGACGAAATCGAAATTAAGGAATTGGATTTTTATTGCTCAAATTCGAACTTTTAAGCTTGAAACTTGTAAGGGGTTGTATAGGCCAAAAAAGTTTCTCAGACAAATTAACCGCGAGCAAAAAATTTGAAAGGAGATATTTAGTGCTTGAAAAATAGCAAAATGTGCCATTTTTTCTATTTGGCCACTTAAAAGCTATATTTTGAAGGCTTGGTATAAATTCTCACCAAGTACTTTTCAATTAATTATTTTGGTTGTAAAAACCATGGTCAAATTTATATGTTTTATGTGAGTAAATACCATACAGATTCATCTCGAAAAAAATGAATATTATCAAATTGAATAAATTTTCAGGAAATCTCCTTTGTGTTGCAAAACACAGATGCACAGGTCGGGATTTAGAAATACGTTTATTAAAACGATAGAAAACCAAACACCAGCATCTTGGCGAAAAAGAATACTTTTTGCGTAGCTTACATGCTAAAGGCGGTCTTCCCCTTTTTGGGATCGGAAATAATCACGATTTCCGAGTTGATTTTCTACGGCATACAATTTGGACACAAACTGTAATCTATCTCAAATGCACTCAAGGACACAATCAGCAATGCAAATTTTCTGGAAAAATTCACCCAATCGACGACGGTTTTCAATATAAAGATTACAAATTTAAAATAAACAAAATCTTAAATATAGCATTATATAAAAATTTTGAGGTGGGTACTGATCATGATGAAGAATGTATTGCTGAAAATTTGAATATCAAAGATAATTCGATGAGTTATGACGAGTATATATCCAAATCTGTGGCAAAATTTGGTTCGAAAATCTACCCTAATAAAACGCAAATAGTAACTCTTCCGCCTCAACTTCAGGAAATGAGTGGACATTGAGTTTAATAGTTTCAGAATACTTAAAGAAACTTATCCCTTTTCCAACGGAACTCCATCTTAAAAACGGTTACTATCTCTATAGCGCGTGTTCGAATCTCACTGATGTTGTCTAAGTGATTGTTTTAATAACTAAAGTGATTGCTAGAGTGATTGCTAAAAGTTTTTGAGATGGAGTTCCGTTGGGAAAAGGATATTTGAAAAGTTTCTTTAATAAATACATGATTATTTATCTGTTTTGATCCCAGAGTCTAAAACTAATCATTTTCTTTGAAACCGAAATTTTATATTTATATATTAGAAGACACAATTATGTTCGTTTTTGACCTTAAAGATCAGACCTTTAGTTTGTATTCAATGTTAATTGCACTTTTTCTGCTATAAAAATATTTAAGGAAATGAAGCCCAAATCGACCCAACAATAGTATCATCAATGTATTATTTAATAATTTCGGCCTACAACTCATTTTGCATTCTTTGTTCTAATATCAAATTTCAAAACATAAAATCTTCTTCTTTCGACCGGTTTAGGACTAATTTTTTGAATATAAAATATAATTGCTGTCTTTCATTGGTATTCGGCCGATTTTCATGTATTTTAAATTCAAATTTGAACATAAAAGTTCTTTTTAACGGCTTTTGGCCAATTTTGAGCCCATTTTTGAAATCATAGTATTATATTATATGCCTTTTTTATTTTCCTTATTTTAAATTATTCCTTTATTTTAATTTATATTCCTTTTTATGCTTCGCAGGCCTGGCTAGAGAGCATTCGGACAAAATGAGAGGAACACGCGAACGTAATCCTGAATGGAAATTATCTGCGCATATCTTTAATCGAGGAAGAACGAGCATCCTGAGCCAAAGGCGGCGAATTTATTCGACTTTTGAAAACGACTTATCTGATTAGGTTTTTAGATCGTTCAAACTGAGCACAAATATTAAAAGAAAATAAATTAGCAAAAAAGTTGTCTGCGTCAGATCATTGTTTGCAATTTTTTAGCAAAAACTGATAATTAAACAAATTTTAGTGATCTCAGAAAAACATCTAAAAATGGACCAATTCAACTATATCTTATGAGTAGATATTTTTGCTCTGTTTGAGCTATCTAAAAACTAAATCAGATTTATCGTTTTTAAAAGTCGAATTAATTCCCCGCCTTTGACTAAGAATGCTCATTCTTCGTCGATTAAAGATATATTTATATGATATAGAGCGGATTGCAAAACTAGAACCACCACAGAACAAAAAAATTCATATTTTTTTATTTTCAATTTAATTATTACAGACGAATTTGCATCTAAAATGAGATTTTCGCTGAACTGCCTTTGGTTTTAGTTTTGCACCCTCCATGATATAGTGAAAATGGGTATTTTATATATTTTATGTCAAATCAGACATTGTTTTTGTTCACTTCTTACAGAAATCAGGAAATTATCCAGGACGTTTTCAATTAGTCGAAGTTATTCCAGATCCTGCTAAAGGTCTCCCAAAATTTATGTTGAACGATACACAAAAAAGTGTTATTTATCAATTAGTCCCAACTTACTGGAAAGATGGAGAAATGTTTTTGAAATGTCGACTCAAACATGTAAAATGTGACTTTCATGGAACTGTATTTCCTAAAATAAATCCATACAAATCCAAATTGTCTGGCGGATTAAAAATTTCAGAAATTACCGCTATTTTTGGAAACAGATATAATTCAGAACTTTATAATGTGTCAAACTATAGAGGTTTTGAAGTTAGTGAGCATGCTAAATTATGTTACAATTATTTATATGGAGAATTGGTCTCTGAAATGATAAAAACAGGCTCGGCTAACCATAACATTTTACCAATTATCATTTCAAGTACAGTTTATGTCTTTTTTAAAGCTCTCAAAAATATATGATTACGTTTTTTGGTACAGAAGCTTCGCTGGATCAAATTAAATTTTTCGACCATTTTTGTGAAATTTGTGAAAATGATTATTGTAATCCTTAAAACAGTGATGTTTTTAGTGAAAACTTAAGAGCTAATTTCGAAATATTCAATTACAAAACCATGAGAAAAAAATTTTGGTATTTTCCACGCTAAAACATGAAATTACTTCAGTCGGGATAAGGAAAATTTCACACTACATAGTTGTCACACAAAACAACAAATTTTTCCATTTTGTTTTATTTTCTATTTCGGCATTTTCTTAAAGACTATGGGCAAATTTCAATTTTTTTCAAGGTTCTTAGAAAAAAAGTTTCAAACTAAAAAAATTGAACAAAAAATTTTTATGAAACTTTTTTCTGAAAAATATATTTTTTCAATCGAAATTCTTAAAAGATTTTTATTTTTTGGTTAAAAAAAACTTTTCGAAAATATTTTGTTTCTAATGTTTATTACGAAACATTTAGTAACAAATATATATTTTGAAAAATATACTGAAATATTCGGAAATAATTTTTTTATTAAAAATGTTCTGCTAGAACATGTTTCATTAATTTTAGTTTTCAAGAAAAAACGGTCCAAAAATATTATAAAGCCAAAATAGGTGCAACCGCTGAAGAACTCGAACAAACCGAATTGGACTGTAAATTAGAGGCGGAAGCAGATAACGAAGAAAACTCAGTGGAAGAAAATTTACCAACATCATCACTTGCAGATACTAATGCAGATGAAAGCTTAGATAATTTATGTGCTGAATTAAATGCGGAATTATCATCTGAAAATCCAAAAAGAAAAATATCTGAAGATTCTGAATCTGATCTTGAATATATCAATAATTCCGATGACGAGGATTTTGAGCCAGTAGACGATTTTGGGCAAGAGATTGCAGATAAAACTTTGGATAAATTGTGTGCTGAATTATTTAAAAAAGAAAATCTCAAAAAGAAAAGAAAAATATACAAAGAACCCATCCCTTTTGAATTAGAGGTCCTGGGTTTTTATTGAGATAAATACTTTCAAAAAAAGTCCATTAATTATTACACAAATTTAATTTTTGGATTTGAGTAAAAATTGATTTTAACCCTATTGTACCTTAAATTTCTATAATATACTTATTTACATAATTTTTTTTCTCATTCTTTGGCTAATAAAAAATCGAAACGTTGAGGAATGCAATTTCATAATAGAAACCTCAAATAAATTATTACTCAGCACCACAAAACAAAAATTATTTATTCGTCAGATTTTTTTATTTTTCGTTAATTTTTCTTTTATTTCTTTGTCAAAATTTATTTTTCTGTACAAACTTGCTGAAGCATAAATTAACGTTTGAGAAAGGTTTGAATAAATGATTTGAATATTGACGAAACCAAATTTTATTTTTTTAAATTTTACGAGACGCGAAACGTTGACGAAAAAATTGACGTGAAATATTTTGACGCAAAATCCTCAAAATCTTACTGTTTATATTCGACTTTTATTTTTTTTTCTTATATAAAAACCTAAAAACAGAAATTTTCACCTGATGATAATCATTCTCTTGAATTTGTGGTCCCGTCTAACAAAACAAAGCATCCGAAGCCGCAATTTCATGTCCGAAACAAAGCCAAAAATCGGATAGATAGCCTCAGCTATAATTTTTTTCGAAATGGAACAATGCAACTTAAATGTACTTGGAGTTATTTGCAAAAATGTCGATTCTCGGGAACGATAAAACCAAATCCTGATCTTTTGGAACCTAAAGACTTCAAAAGTATTGGTTATCGGAATCGGAATGTCAGAAATGGGTATAAAATAAAAGGAAAAAGTTATTGCGTTTCATGTATGAAATGAGAAAAATTTTTAAGGAAAAGTTTAAAAACAGAATTTTCTTGACCGAAAATTTTCCAACAAAAAATTTGAAGAAAAAAGAATTATTAATAAAAACCAACTATCTAACAAAAACAATTTAAAGATTTTTTCAATAAATGGTTTGGTATAACATTTCATCAAAAATGTTTTATTTATTTATTTTTTTGTGAAAAAAAACCCTGCAGTAAGCTTATTTCCATAGTATTTTCAGAGTATCGGAGGAGTCTAATTAACCGTTCTTGGATCAATTTGAATGCTTACTAAATACTATATATTTTTTGATCGATGATTGTGATAAAATTAAACAGTGGAAATGTTTTCCAGAAGATTTTAGAAAAAATATATTTCATACATTTATGAAAATATTCATGTTATTTCATACCCAATATTTAATCAATTTAAAGACCCAGCTGATCCTCGAATTTTTGAAAATTCAAGTTATAAATGCCTGGACATTCGCACTGATCATGATAATCTGTGTGATCCTGGAAACTGTTCAAATTTTGATTATTCTGCCTGTGATCAAATCTCGGATTCCGAAGACATGAATCCGTGTTCTAGTAAAAAACAAAAACTGAATGATGAAGAACTAGACGCTAGCTCAGATGATATGATTGAATACGATGATACGCATGAATTTAAGCAAGAATTATTTGATGGAGATATGGAGGATATTGAAATTCATACCGATATCAAGCAAGAAAATTCGATAGCGTTTATGGAGCATCCAAATGAAGATATTTTACCGCTGACACCAGAGAAAAAACAAGAATTGATTGAATTATCGTTAAGTCTGCACAAAAGGAAATGTTCAAAAAAAATGATTTGACTACACATTTTTGTTAATTATTTGGTCGATTTAAGGCTAAATTGAAAATGAAAGCTAATATCGTCGTAGGAATATTAATTTTTTTCAACACGTGTTAATTTTGCGTAAATTGAATTCCACATATATTTCTTTATTGCCCTCTGGCCTATATTTGGGCCCTCAAAAAGCGGGGGGGGGGAACGACGCAACGTTTGAAAACGGGTTTTCTGATTNAGTTCGTAGATAGCTCAAACTGTGCACAATCTAATGAATATAAACATTAAAAATTGGTTTGAATCGGACCAATGTTTCTTATTGATTTATGGGATTACTGAATTTTTTTAATATTAGTTTTTGTTAAAAGATAGAAACAATGGTCTGATTTGCAGCAATTTTTAGATTGTATTATTTACTAGACATTTGTGCTCAGTTCGAGCTATCTAAAAATTTAATCGGCTAAGTCGTTTTTGAAAGCCGCGTTGTTTTCTCGCCCCCCCCCGATTTTTGAGGGCCCAAATTAATGTCCAGACGGCAATTAAGGAATATAATTCTGTACACGGAAAAATTTATCGAGAAAACAAAAATATTTTTCGAACAGTTCACCAAAAATTATTTGGCTACACATATTTTTAATGATAGATTGACGGCATTATAAAAAATCGAACCCGTTATCGTACGTACTATATAGTATATTTACTATGCACAACACAGTGTTGTCAACACTTGTTACTTCGAAAAAATCTGATGTTTTATTAAAAGCTAATTAACTCCCGTAGTAACCGACAATCTCTAGACCCGTAGTGTCATTGCACCATCCGTGGCGTTGCGTTTGAATCAAGCATATAACCGAAGATTCATTAGCAACATATTCTTTGTCAATAATAATCATATTATTCAAAGAATTTTCTACAGTCCTATAGACTAATTTGTGAAAAAAGTTTATAAAAGGTCATCAAATGTGAATAAGAAAATTAAAAACTCTCTCATTTCCGCTGATTCTCAGAAACAAATGCATAAATAACACAAATTTAGCGTTAATTTGACATTTTCACATTTGAAAGATTAAACCGTCACCAATTTGGGTTTGTAATCTGCAAAAAAAAATTGAATGTTTTACACAAAATTCTCCAGTAAAATGACTCTTAAATTTTTGTGGACGATTTATTTCTCTCTTCTGTCTTTCGCCTACGCATTCTTATGTTATCATTATTTCGGAAGTTTGGACTTTTAGAACTGCTCTATCAAAACCGGAGGCCAATTTTAAATGCTATAAAAGTTTTCTCATTACACCAATGTCCGAATAAAATCACGTGACGGAATAATTCAAAAATTAGGTTTGGAATATGTCATAAATTAATCTTTATTTCTCGAAAAATAAGATCACGTTTCCGGCGTAATTTGATAACTATTTGTTTACTTGAACCGAACCTTATTTCCTAATTTAAAGGTCACGTGATCGTTTTTGAACTTTGGTGTAATGGAAAGAAAGTCTTGAAAACTTCTAAAGAACCACTACAATTTTTTCAAAATTCGATTTAAGTAATTTTTGAAAAAACAGTACTACTTTTACCAACCTTATTCTGTGAATAAATGGTCACGTGATCATTTTGGGGCTATAGTGATGGGAAAAAAGTCTTAGAATTTCTTTCTGATCCCGCTCAACGGCTTTTTTTGATGATTTAATTTTTTTTTGCAAAAAATAAGTACTGTAATACAGTAAAAATTAGGAAAAAAAACGTACAAACGTCAATTATCCAAATAGTTAATCTATCACTTTGTAAATTTTCATTTATACATGATTAAGGGTCCTAAATTGCGATTAAAGGCAATTGCGCCACGGATGGCGCAAAAGACACTACGGGAGTTAAGAAAAGAAAAATTTAATTCGAACAGTTCACAAAATGATTTCGAATGCCCACATTTTGTTGGTCGGTTTGAAGCATAATATTTTTGAACAAATTAAGTCATGGCATAGCTATCAAAAAATTTTACTTTACACATTACAAAGCCAGTTTTGCATATTACAATAAAAACCAAAACTGGCATGATGCTGAAATAAAACAGAAAACACTCTTTCGATGGGTGATTAAATATGAGCATGACTTGAGTACTTGTGCTAGTGACGAGATTGTGAAATTTGACCCCAAAGTAACGAAAGGTCTAAAAGTAATCATTATAAAAAAAGCGATCGAATTAGGAAACTGTCATTCAGAGGCTATCAGGTTAGTGATTGCATAATTTATGAATAATTTTTCAGAAAAAATCACCGCGAAAACCCAAGACATAATATTCAAAAGTACCATATGTCTGAAAGCACTTTTAATGAGTTCAAAAATATTTTGTTTGAAAACAGTTGAAATTTCTGGATTTGTGGAAATTTGAAACTCGATTTACAGACAAAACAAGTCAGAAATTTAGACAAAACTCAACTCGATTTTTCGCACGGACTCTTTAGCTGCACATTCATCTAGGTTTCGAATGTGTGACGTTTAAATCCAGGGAGGAGATACATTTTCATTGAGACCCCTAAACAAGAGTCAAAATACTGTTTTTTGGTGATACTGAGACCAAATTCAAGAATTAAAAAAAAAATGAATTTTTTGCTCACGTTCTCTACGGTTAATTTGAGTCATACATCATTGTTATACCCAAAAAAACTCAGGGAGGAGATACATTTTTAAGGAATTATTCCGTTATTTTTGTTAGCACGTTTCTGTTTGGACGAGCCTTCAGTATCTTTCATTTTTTTATAGGATGCAATATTTTTTCTGAAATACATTAGTCAGACGCAAAACTTTGTCCTGTAGGTTGTACTCTTGCGATAATTGGCCATAGAAAACCCGGTTTTTGCCCTAAAGTACGACGACCACCCCCTTAATTATTATTTAATTCAAATTAATTTAAGGTGGTTTTATAAAGAATACCATAACGCGGAATACGAAAACCATGAAATGCAGAAAAATTGGGCGACTCATTGTTTTCTGAAACCAGTCAATGTTCAAAAATGGGTCAAAAATTGGGCATACAAAGCAGCAAAATCTAAAAATACGAGTCAAGTCGATAGAAAGATAATCCAAGTCTTTCAAAATAACAAAACAAATCTAAAAAAGTACGTCTATAAAAAACAATAAATTAAGTCTGATGATCACTACAGTTTTATTTTCATCGTTTAGACATAAGCATCCGAATGTCAGAAAATTAATATTATAAGATGCAAAATAAATTTTATTTGTGATTGATAAACAATGATTTGAACTGAGAGTTGTCCTGAGATCAAATGATAAAAATCTGTATTTTTTGTATTTTGTTAATCACAAACAATGGCAGTAAATCGTGAAATTGGTCCAGAGATAATCGAATAATATTTGATGAATTAACACGATGACCTCCAAAATAGTAAAGAGTTCAATAGCATTAAAATATGACTGAGTATATTCTGAAAAATAATTAAAAATCATCCGTTCTATTTTTACATGAACAAAATCACCAATTATTGTTTTTCACCTGTCGTTTGATTTTGAATATTAAGAGTATAAGAAAAAATACTCTCAATGTTTTCAATCCATTTTTCACTTCTGAGGACCATGACCTTCTGCAAGATTTTAAATTTCTTTAATTTTGTAAATTAGTTTGAAAAATTGATGTCGAAAAAAAACTTCAATCGCACAAAAAAATTCGCATTAACAAAAATAAATTTATTTGCGTACTGTATCAACGGTGAGTCCTACGAAAAATAAATAATATTCATAATAAATGTTCCGAAATATTTTATAGGAAAGTGTTTACAGGTTTTTGATCCCTAGCGCACCACCTGGTAGTTTCTGGACCGCGAGGCCATGTCCATTGTCATTTTTTTAGCTTAATTAACTATGAGTCAAATTTTCAGAGAATTTAATTTCGCGAGGGGGACTCCCTTAAGTATTGTATTATTATTTGTTTTTATTGAACAGAAAAGCGTTTAGGCGTTTTGTAAATTACTTCAAATAGTTTCAATCTTCCGTGCAGCTCAAAATCATCTTTGCTTGATTGGATACTGTCAGTTTCATCAAAAACCATTTTCAGCTTCTGATCAGATGTAGATTCTGCCCATCCGGGATTTCCAAATCTTGCAAAATCCGCCCAGTGACGCATCATTCTCAAACTTAGATCGTATTCTTCCTCAGAAAATTTTATGTCTCCTTGTATGAATTCACCTGATAGAAAAGGGACGCCGAACATAAAAACTAAAATTTGAACATGTTGAATTTTAATGATTTTTGAATGTTAAAAACCGCCGTTGTGTCCTTATAGACGAGTATTGCTGTGAAAAATCAACAAATAGCTCAAGAGAGCTATTTATGCCTGCTTAATCATTGAAGGACTAAGACGCACGGGTTAAAAAAATCTGGTGATAATCAGTCAATTGGGCATATTGTTTTTTGCAAAATGAAAATTTTCAGTGAAGACAAAGCTTGAAGTTTCTAATATTGGTATTTTTACTCGGAAAATAGGTGTTTTGTGTGATGAAAAACCTCCAGTTTGTCTTTTGAAAGTGTAATAGATCAGAAAACGAAGACCAACAATATCAAAATGTAAATTCCTGCTACAATATTATAAATCATAATCTATGATATTGAATTTCACTTGATTTTTAATTTCCCCTATTCACAATTTTGTGAATATCCCGGCCCTGATCAGGAAACGGAGTGTGTTTTTAAGTAGTAGAGCCGGGATATTCACAAAAGTGTGAATAGGGGATATATAAGAAGGTTTCAAAAAAAAATTTAGCCCTTATACACTACATTTGTATTTTTTAAGACAAACACGACAGTACTAATTTTTAAGCAACACAGCTAAAAATGTGCGAAATCAGAGCATTATTGAAGACATAGATCCAAATCGGCCATTTGTCATGAGGCAACTAATCGGCAACTAATACGGTCGGTGATTTTTATATAATCTGGAAAATCATCAATAAAAATGATCTACAATTAATTTTCAAAATTTCACCAGGAAAGTTTTCGAAAAACGCGAAGTCGTTATTTAAATTGCTTATCATTTAGCTCACAATTTTCGAAATTAATTCAAGAATAATTTCAAGCCAAATAATAGGAAATTTCACCAATGATCACGCATTTTTGAAGATTTCCTGGTTAATTTTTTTCCGCTTATATCATTTTTATTGATGATTTTCAAAAATATATCAAAAATCAGCAACCAAAAGCAAAAACAAAATTGTCGGGCCTTAGTTTAAACCATATCCCTTCGAAAAAACAACCGAAATATTTTCGGAAGTCAACTTTTAATGACGTACAAGCAATCATTGGTCAATAATGGTCATCAGGGGAATGCAAGAGCACAATTGGATTCACTCTTTAACGCTGGGCGTTTGTAGTATTGACGTTAAATTTCATTTGAGGGAGAAATTGTTCACTGTAGCTCTCAAAAAGATTCTTCGCACTTTCTCTATTTGTTGGGATAGAAAAACTTACGTGTATCATCGCAGTGATCTGCTGTGGACCACTCTGGTTTTATATTCAAGTTCCCGGAAAAGTTTTTATCGTGGCTATGTTTTGGTCTCAGCTTGAACTCGTATTCGAATGCGGTATTCTTTACAGAATAATTCTCCAGTGTTTTCAGAGGTCTAAAAATTAAGGGGTTATATCATATTCAAAATTTTCATAAAAATTGAAAACAAAATTTGGAATATGAGTAAATGACGCAAAATACTTTCAAGCTGAAAATGCAAGGGTTTTTAATTATCAAATTTGCAAATTTTTTACAATTTTAAATTTTTAAAATTTGTTCTATCGAAGAAATCAAAATTTCACTGAATTTTCCAATTACCAAGACCTTTTCTCAAAGACAGAGACTAAAAATATTATGGTCCGCAACACCGTTTTTTTTAAATATGTGAAAGTAGGTGCCATAAAAATTTACCTCAAAAATAGTATTAAGGGTATCCCGGTCCCTAATTTGACATATTCTAGGTGAAATATATCAGCCAAACAGAGTGTCAAGGATATTATTCAGATAAGCCAATTTGTGAAACTAGCCTTCAACTTGCGAAAAAAATATCCTAAAACTTTTTTGTATGACCACACTCCTACACATATAAGCGATACAAGAGGACCTAAGCCAAAACGGAAAATCTAATTCCTCCCAGGTTTTATTTTGAAATAAACCCAAAATTTAACATAAACTGTATAATTACTATTCAAAACTTTACAGTGGCGTGTTCGTCCATCAGTGCTATATTTGTTCAAAAACATGCAAAAAAACCACCGTTTTTTTGGACATTACGCCTCGAAAAATCTATCTCCTCTCATGTTAAATTTAGAAATTAGCTCAAAATTTTGCAAAAGCTAGTTCGAAACAAATAGAAACTTTACAGTGGCGTTTTTTTGCAATTTCGACCCTGAACCCAAAATATAAATATTTCAAGGTCACGTGAAAAAATTTTCGAAAAAAAATGTGCTTCGATTATTTGGAAAGTAGGGTCAAAAAAAGCTGACAGAACACTGAAGAGAAAATTGGCTCATGTCAAGCCGAAGTTTCGAAGTTTTAGGGGTCAAATTGAAACAAACGTTATTTTCAACTTAATTTTGAAAAAAATACTCAAAAAAATGGAAAAAATTTCAATTTTTTTTGCTCTCATGTTGGTTGTTTTGTGCTTTTAAAACATTGAAGATTGGTTTGGTGCATTTTTATGCCATAATAACTGCAGAACATGTAGGAACCGGGATTGAAAAACTCCAAATTTCTGTTTCGAAAAACATACGCTCAGGTGCCTTATCAAAGATTATGCAGATGTTGAAGTTTGGGCGGACAATTGACTTAAACTAGATTCATCACTTATGATTGCCCTTGCATTTTTCGGTCACTTTTCGAATCTCACTTTTGATATAAAAACTAAAATTCCTACCCAAGCCCAAGTAATAAATCGCCAAACCATTTGCAGAAAATTTCGCTATAAAAATACTGTTCACTCGAAATTACTGAGTTTTTGTACACTTCGATAATTTCTTCTGTAATGTTATCCTGCAAACAGTGTGGTGCACATTTTTGAAGAGTTCCCATGATCACCATTTCGAAAATATCTTTCGAAAATCCAGATAATAATCCAGCTTTCAAATAAATTGGAATTGTAGCTGACAAAAGACAATCACCTTCTCCGCTACAACGACCAATCAAGTACGGTACGTTTTCAGTATTGTCTGTCATATTTTCGGGCAAAACTTTAAGATTTTTAATAAATTTAAGTAATATTATATTTTGAATGAAAAAATTAAGATCAATATTAAAATTTGACGCCGATAAATAAGTCACATCATATCATCCATGTGGAACGATTATACACTAATAGTTTCGTTAGAAAGAAATTATTTTATTAAAAAACGGAGATTTCAACTACCCTAAATTCCCATTTCCCAATATCTGAGAAAATCCAAAAGTATGTTCTTTAATATCAGTTAAACCTGTGATGCCATTTCCGGGCTCAAAGTCAATTTTGAGCAATTTTTATTTTGAAAAAATCAGGAATCGCCAAAAATCTGAAATAATTTCCTGAAAAAACGAAAAAATAATCTTCGTGAAATTTCCAACAAATGACTATCTTGATTTTTTCTGAATTTTGGCTTTTTCTAGAAATGGCTCTCACTGCGACCACTCTATACACTAAATGGTATAGACTATACCGTAAAGTCTATAGTATGTATAGATATAGTCTGTCAGAATTATCCAGTTTAACTTGTTAGACAGTTTTGCGCCGAACAAACCCACGTTATTTCACGATTTTTATACGAAAAACTCCCAGTGCTCATATCACCGAAAGAACCGATTTTGCCGAAAAAACCCCCACGTAATAAAGACATTTTATTACAAATTACTTTAAAGTGCATTATTTTTAAAGATTGGTTTACCCTAATTTTACTTTTTTTGGAATACTTTTTCTATTACTTTTGGTGAAGGATTCAATTATACACATTTTGTTTATTATATTCTTATTTCAATTTAAAAATTGTATTTTTTTGACATGTTTCGCTTTTTGCGTCTTCAGAATTCTGAAGACGCAAATAGCGAAACATGTCAAAAAAATACAATTTTTAAATTGAAATAAAAATATAATGTATGTCTCGAACAACCACAAAAAATTTTTGTTTATTCACTTTATTCGAAATAACCGTAAAATTATATTATAAAGCTAGAAAATGTTCAAATTATGACGTCATTTCGAACGCGTATGATTTGTTTTTCTCTTTTTTACCGAAAACTTCATTCTTGTCCACGTATCGCCGAAAATTTCGGGTGTTTACAAAACGCTGGTCAATTCGTAGGGGTAAATTCCCCGAAAATTTGGACATAAAAACTATGGGCCGAATAAACATACATTTTTTTATTCGATCAGACTTCTAAAATCCTTGATCAGGTCCGATCTGATCAGTTTTTTCTAACCCGTCTGCTCACTAATTTACATGATCTTTCACACATAACCGGTTTAAGGCGATTAAAAAAACATTCCTGGAAGCAAGTCATTATCAACAACGGGGCCATAAGGTCCTTGACCAAATAATCTTGCTTCTGACTTATTGAATTTTTTAAGCGGAATTGTATTAATTTTTTTTACCAAGCTTTCATTATCAGATATTTCGAAATGAGATCGATAAGCATCATCAGCTTGATCCAAATCACACGGTGCGATCTTTTTTGGGTCATATGATATTCACAATTTTTGATTATATTTATTCTGTCATCTGACACCCTCTGAGGTGTCAAAATACACATTTTCCGTATATATATTGCGTGAAATGAAACAAATACGCTGGTTATAAAGAACCAGGAGTTAATTTTTGAGAGAAGACCTTTTGTTTTATTTATTTTGTCATCTGACACCAATTGCAGTGTCAAATTACTCATTCTTTGTCATTTCACCAAGCGTAATTTTCAAAGCGAAAAGATTTGTTGATCTGTATATTTTCATCTGACACCCTCTGCGGTGTCAAATTACACATTGGACGCTGATAATATTGAAACAGTGTAACTTTTTGAGACAAAACTTTTGATGAAATTTTTTGTCATCTGACACCCACTACGGTGGCAATTTTTGTACCTATTGAATGTAAATAGATGAAAAGCTGGTTATATCGAAGATGGGGTAATTTTAAATCCCGTTATTCAAAATAAATTTCGCATAATTCAAATGGATTAATATGATCCTGACCTTCGACATCAACCTGATACAATTGCTTGTGAAATAGCCCTTTGGCCAAGGACTATGCACAAGAGTAATCGACAGACATTGCTCCAGCTGACTCTCCAAAACTGTAACATTATTTCTGTCACCTCACTTCTGCCTTTTCATTGATCCATTTCAGAGCTAACAATTATCTTGATCCGTATATTGAAGACTTTTCTGGTAAAAATCCATGAGCACCAAGACGGTAATTTATTGTCACAACCATAACATCTATCAAATAATTATTAAAAGTAAGATCTAGAAAATTATTTGTGAATATAAAAAAAATTTAAATTTTAACCAAAATAGTTCGGTTGACAGCCTTTACTCCCGTTTTGTGAGAAACGCGATAATGTAATGATTACCAATTTCACAAGTTTCTAGAACACTCGTTTTTCGGATAATAATGTTTTGAAAAAGTGCTTCGTCTAAATGAAAGTTACGTTTATTTCAGAAATTAATTGTATTTTATTGATTTTAAAAATTTATTATCAAGTTTTTATTTTTCAAATCTATTGTATTTTTATTAATTTTACAAATTAATTGGAATCGTCAGTATATTTATTTTCATTAATAATCACCAGTCTCTTATTTATTAACAGGGCTAACCCTTCCACACCGCATGCCGCCTTTTGTCTAGTACCTACAAGTATAGTCTATACTGTATACAGTATATTTAAACGCGCATAACTGAAAGCCTACTCAATTATATCGCATCTTTTGCATTTTGAGGAGCTCGAAATTATCCTTAGAAGTTGCAAAAAATTAATTAAACTTTTTAAAACCGTCATTTTTTTGTCGAAATCTTGTACTGTTTGTTCGAAAAATATGTTTTAATAATTCCTTGCAAAAACCACTAAAGCCGATTGGGTCGTTTTTGTCGAAGTCATCCATACGCTCGATGATAAAATCCTCCTTCCATGAATCCAAACACATCACAGGTAAATTGTTGCCGTTTAGAGGTCGAAAATGGAGTGATTTTTAATTTATTGATATGTTTCATCCAATATGCGAGCATATTATTCCAGTCGATCTTTGAATTTCCCTTGATAGAATGAGGTTTGAAAGCTAGTGAAAGTTTGGTCTAACGGGTTGCGTAGGTGCAAACTTGAGAAAAAATGTGTGCTTGATTTCTTCCATCTGAAATTGGTATAAAATTAGAAGTTATAATTATTTTACGATTTGACGATCAACACTATTTGATATTAATAAAATGTTACCGTGAAATGCGAGGAACAATGCAACAATTAACGAGTTTGTGGGTGTTAATAAACTTTTTTTCCCTTTTTTAATTCTATGGACAGCAAGAAATAAATGGCATAGACTTTAAATTAGACTGATATTATGATGCAATCATGAAAAACTTAAACAAAATGCACTAATCATGCAAAATATAAGAATTATTTGTTCAAATGCATTTTTTTGTGTTAAGTTAGAAAAGATTTTAAATTTTACTTTTTTTGTGAAAAATTGAAGTATATCCGTTTCCCAACGGAACTCCATCTCAAAAACAATTACTATCTCTATAGCGTGTGTTCGAATCCCACTGATGTTGTCTAAGTGATTGTCTTAGTGATTGCTTGAGCGATTACACATCGATCAAATTTAGCGGTCCCAATATCAAGCACTCTTGCCTATAATCATACTCAAGACAATCAGTCAGACAACATTAGTTGGATTCGAACACGCGCTATAGAGATAGAAAACGTTTTTGAGATTGAGTTCCGTTGGGAAAAGGATATTTTGTCAAGTATAAATTTTTGCAAAAAATTCTAGACTTTCAATTTTTGATAATTTATTCTTTCGTTTACATTGAATTCAATCTTGAGAATGATACGAAATCGAAACATTGATACATAGCAAAATGACTTTTTATAATGTTAAATTCTGCCCATAAATTTCAACATTTGACACCAACAACCCCTCTTAGGGTTATTGGTTTCCATTACAGGGGGTTTCCATAAATGGTTAGTTAGTGTACTAATCGAATAAGTATAATGCAGGTGATTTTGCACATAAAATCACATTCGAATTAAAATTAATAATCATGCATTCTGCGGCGACTGTTTATCTGCATATTTTAAGATTATCATTTAACTAACCTATTTCGGAGCCAGTAGAATATTCATATAATTTTGGTTTGTTAAATGGTTCATAGACTCCATATTTTATTCCCAAGAAGGCTTCTACTGGTTTTGAACCTACTTTCAATTGTGTTCCCAGGACGTTCCCTATCTTTGTCTTCAAATGATTAAAAATATATATTTTTGATCGAAACTGACACACTTTTGGTGATTGTATCTATAACTGGAACACTAGAGAAAAGTTACCCGCAAACCGTATACGGTAAGAAAGTGGTATACCTAGGGTTTCTTCAATCTTAGGACTCTATTGAATATTTTGAAATATCCCAGATAAACTGAAGTGATTTTTGTGCGTGACTCGAAAAACCTGGAATTTCTTTTTGCTGGGTACTCTAGGCTTTGGCTAGACCAAGAGCCGCGGAAGAGAAATAAGTTTTCTGCATTTATCATAGTTTCTCGTTTGCATTTCTGAACTAATAATTCATAACGTCAAGCATGTCAACCCAAAGTTAAAATAAATCTGACTCATAATATAAATTTTTTGGCAGAGAAAAAACTTTTTCTCTTAATATATNAAATATGACCTTTCAACTTCCTTATGCAGACAAAATTAAAATTCCAACTGCCTTTAGCTTTCTGTGAACAACATTCAAAGTAGAGCCACAATTGTGGCTCTGGTGCCTTGGCGGAACTTTTTTTTATATGCTCACAAGGGTTAATAAATGTTTTTTTGTTAAAAAATGCTGTTTTTGTTAACAAATTTTTTGTTAAAAAACCCCCTGCTTCCACTGTGGCTCATAAAAACTTTTTGATCAAATGGAAAAATGTAGAGGATTCCATTATTAATGGTATCGCCATTGTCGATGATTTTTAAAAAGATTGGAATTTTTTTTGCGTTTTTTTAATTCAAAAATTTTAAGAAATGACTCAATGAAAGTAATATTAAAAACAAATTAAAAGATTTACTCTAGTTAACGTTTTTGATTTATTATCATTATCAAACCATTTTTATAATTACGTTCTTCAAACTTCTTTGAATAATCATGTCTTATTTTTTGCTCTTTATGCCTTTCACGTTATATTAAAGCTTACAAATTTCGGAAATCGGTTCAATAAGTTTTTGTGCTAGACTTCTGCGAGATTTTTTCTTTATTATAAAAAATGGTTTAATGATAAGTAAATCCGATAAACGTACTAATAGTTTAATCGTTTAATTTGTTTTTAATTGACCTTTCTTGACTCATTTCTTGAAAATTTTGAATTAAAAAATACGCAAAAAAAATTCTAATATTTTTAAAAAATCGATGACAATGGCGATACGCGATTAAAATGGAATCCTCTAACATTTTTCATTTGATCAAAAAGTTTTTATAGCTACAGTGAAGCAGGGGGTTTTTAACAAAACATTTGTTAACAAAAACAGCATTTTTAACAAAAAAACATTTATTAAGGTAAAAACATTTATTGAAAAAAAAAAGTTATTTATTTACAAAAAAACATTTTTTTAAAAAAAAATTTCTGAAAGTGTGTCAGACAGTAATTTGTTTTATGATAATTTATAAAACATATTTATCTGAATGTTTTATTATTTGATTATTATCAAAGATGTACAGCTTTTTTAACCAAGATTCCAGTGCAGACACAATACAGATATAATTTAAGAATACAGGCAAAACTCTCCATACTGGAGTAACTTTCCACCGAAAAGAACTCGCTGTGATTCGACGACTTGAGTGGGCATAACGCACACCGTAACACGCAGCAACTTCTCTCTCATAACTAGACCTAAATTAAGGGAGTCGCTGCGGAGGCTGGTTTCGCGAGATCCATACATGGTAGAAACTGTAATTTTATTGCAAATCGAATTTGTATCGTTGCTCCCAATAAATATATTTTGTTTACTATAATATCTTACACTTATCAAAGACCACTCTGGGATTTGTCGATCCCAAGTGCTGACGTTGAAACTTTTAAGATGGAGTTCCGTTCAATATAGGATATTCGAAGAGAATAAACTTAGAGAAAGAGTTTTTCTCTGCTAAAAAATGATATTTATGAGTGCAGATTTATTTTAACTTTAGGTTGACATGCTGATCGTTATGAATTATTAGTTCAGAATGCAAACGAGAAAACTCAGCTAAATGGAAAAAATATTTCTCTTCGGCGGCTTTTGGTCTCGCCAAAGCCGGGAGTTACGCAGCAAAAAAATAATGCAGTGGTTTTTCGTGCTTCCACGCACAAAAATCACTTTCAGTTTATCTGGATATTTCAAAGTATGCCAATTAGATAGTCTAGATTTAAGAAACCCTAGGTATACACTTCCTTACCGTATACGGTATGCGGTAACTTTTTCTCGAGTGTTCCAGTTAATAGATACCAATCACCAAAAGTGTGTCAGTTTCGATCAAAATATATATTCTTTAATCATTTGAAGACAAAAGATAGGGAACGTCTGGGAACACAATTGAAAGAGGTGTCAAAGAACCAGGTAGAGCCTTCTGGGAATAAAATATGGAGTCTATGAAACCATTTACAAACCAAATTATATGAATATTCTGCGGCTCCTAATAGGTTTTGTAGGTTAAATTATAAGCTTAAATATGCAAATAAACAGTCGCCGCAGAATGCATGATTATTAATTTTTAATCGAATGTGTTGTTATGTGCAAAATCCACCTGCATTATACTTAATTCGAGTAGTACCACTAAACTAACCATTATTTGCAAACCCCCCTGTTTCTCTTCTTTTTATGGATGGAACCAATAACCCCTAAGAGGGTTGTGGTGTCAATGTGAAATTTAGGGCAGAATTTGACATTATAAGAAGCATTTTTGCTATGTATCAAGTTTCGATTTCTTATCATTCTCAAGATTGAATTCAATGATAAACGAAAGAATAAATTATCAAAAAATTGAAAGTCTTGAGAATTTTTTGCAAAAATTTAACTTGACAAAAATAGTCCTTTTCCCAACTAACTCAATCTCAAAAACGTTTTCTTTTCTATAGCGCGTGTTCGATCCCACATCTTATGTTGTCTGACTGATTGTCTTGAGTATGATTATAGGCAAGGAGTGTTGTATTGGACCGCTAAAATTTGATCGATGTTGTAATCACTCAAGCCAATCACTAAGACAATCGACTTAGACAACTCAGTGGGATTCGAACACACGCTATAGAATAGTAAACTTTTTGAATTGACCGTTCCGTTGGAAAAAGAATATCTTCAGATTTGTCAAAAAAAAGTAATAATTTGAAAAATCTTTTCTAACTTAACACAAAAAAATTGCATTTGAACAAAATATTCTTTATATTTTGCATGATTAGTGCATTTTGTTAAGTTTTCATGGTTGCATCATTTAATATCAGTCTATATTAAGTCTATGCCATTATTTTGCTGTCCATAGAATAAAAAAAAAGGGAAAAAAGTTTATTAACACCACAAACTCGTTATTTTGCATTGTCCTTGCATTTCACGGTAACATGTTTAGGTTGAATATTTCAAATAAGTGCTTTCGTCAAGAACGTACATATAACTTCTGAATGTTATCAATTTTCAGATGCGAAGAAATCCAGCCACCATTTTTTCTCAAGTTTGCACCTACGCAATTTATGACAACTGTATCTGCCTTTCAAAACCTCTATCAAAGGATCAGATCGCTGGATATGCTTGAATTGGTGAACCTTCATTGAAATAATTTTCGACCTCTAAACGCAACAATTTACCTGTGATTGGTTTGGATTCATGGAGGAGGATTTTATTCGGGGGGGCGTCACAAAACGACCCATCGGCTTTGATTGGCTTTTGGAGAAGGAAATTATTAAAAAATTATTTCGGAGTGACAAATCGAAAAAATGACGGTTTTGAAAAAGTTATTAATTTGTGCAAATTTCTAAGATAATGTCGAGCTCCTCAAAATTGCAAAGATGCGATATTTGATAGTTTCAGTTATGTCGCGTTTAAATATACTCTATACCTCTGTAGGTACTAGACCAAAACGTTTTATGCGGTGTGGAAAGGGTTAGCGCTGCTTAATAAATAAGAGACTGGGTGATTATTAATGAAAATAAATTTACTTACGATTCCAATTTAATTTGGTAAATTAATAAAAATACAATAGATTGTTGAAAACGAGTGTCTAGAAATGGTGTGAAATCCGTAATGATTACATTTATCGCGTTTCTCACAACACGGGAGTAAAGGCTGTCAACCGAACTTTTTGGTTAAAATTAAATTTTTTTATAGTTCACAATAATTTTAGATCTTCACTTTTATATTATTTGATAGATTTATGGTTGTGACAATAGAATTTTACCGTCTTGGTGCTCATGGATTGTTTACAGAAAAAGTCTTCAAATAACGCGAGTCAGAGATCAAAATTTTAGCTCTGAAAATGGATCAATGAAAATATAGCAGAATTTGGAGGTGACAGAAATAATGTTACCTAGTTTTTGGAGAGTCATGCTGGTGAAGCAATTGTCTGCGGATTACGTGTTTGTGGCATAGTCCCTTGGCCAAAGGGCTATTTCACAAGCAATTGCTCAGTTCAGGGAACTTTGATGTCGAAGGTCAGGATTCAGTATTTTTGAATTATGCGAATTTTGATAACGGGATTTAGAAATTATCCCCATCTGCGATAATAACCAGCTTTTCAGTCTATTTACATTCAATAATACAAAAATTGCCACCTAGTGGGTTTTTTAATTTCATCAAAAGTTTCGTCTTCAAAAAGTTACACTGTTCCATATTATCATGCGTCCAATGTTAATTTGACACCGCAGAGGGTGTCAGATGAAAATATAAAGATCAACAAATCTATTTCGCTTTGAAAATTACGCTTTGGTGAAATGACAAAAATGATTATTTGACGACTGCAAGTTGTCAGATGACAAAATTTGATAAAACAAAAAATCTCTCTCAAATAATTTACTCCTGGTTTTTGATAACCAGGCGTATTTGTTCATTTCACGCTAATATATATACGGAAAGTGGTGTATTTGACACCTCAGAGGTGTCA
The DNA here is from genome assembly GCA_004367855.1 of Oikopleura vanhoeffeni. NCBI lineage: Eukaryota > Metazoa > Chordata > Appendicularia > Copelata > Oikopleuridae > Oikopleura > Oikopleura vanhoeffeni. The sequence goes on from SCLH01000358.1 coordinate 628,450, forward strand.
GATGATCAGAATAAAGTATAATCAAAAAAGTTGTGATATCCCCCAAAAAGATCGCACCGTGTGATTTGGATCAAGCTGATGTATGCTTACGATCTCATTTCGAAAATCTGAATTGAAAGCTTGGTTAAAAAAAAATTAATACAATTCCGCCTAAAAAATTCGAATAAGTCAGAAGTGACAAGTCTATCTTCATGCTCGTTCTTAATGGCCCGTACTTGGCTTCCAGGATGTTTTTTTAACGCCTTAAACCGTTATGTCTGTGAAAATTATGTAAATGAGTCGGGTTAGAAAAAACTGATCAGAGTCGGACCTGATCAGGATTTCGGAGTCTGCGAGCGAATAAAATGTTAGGGTTATCGGCCATATATCGCCTTAGTTTTGTATGCCAAAATTTCGGCGATACCGGACAAGAATGAAGTTTCTCGTTAATAAGAAAAATAATCACACGCGTTCGAAATGACGTCATAATTGAACATTTTCTAACTTCGCTATAATATAATTACGGTTATTTCGAATTAAACTAAATTTTTTGTGGATGTTCGAGACATAAATTCATATTTAGTTCGTAATTTTAAATTTTTTTTTTTTTGACAGGTTGCGGCTTTTTGCGTCTCAGTCTGAAGACGCAAAAAGCGAAACATGTCACACGTTACAATTTGTTTTCAACATAGTGAAATAAGAAATACTATTACAAACATGTGACTCTGCTCCTTGCACTCAAAAGTAGAGTAGAAAATATACTTTCTCTCTTAAAACTTAGGGCTAACTAACATCTGTGATGATGCACTGCGTTAAATGCTCTATTACTGTTGGGTTTTTCCGGCATAAATCGGTTCTTTCTGATATGGAGCCTGCTGCGGAGTATATATACATAATCCCTCGTGAAATACGTGGGTTTTCCATATAAGTTACAACTTGTTTGTGCGTCTATTGTCTAACAAGTTTACATCTCTACAGACATTCACAGGTGTGGTTTTTCCTTCTTTTTCTAAACTGGTAGCATTGTTACCGCCGTTTTGATTGCGTTTGAATCGAGAAACTCTTCTGACAACAATCAAAACGCGGGAATCAAGTGGCTGGTACACCAGTTTTGGAAAAAGGAAGGTAAAAACCTTACACCCTTTATCGTATACATACTATAGACTTTACGGTGTAGTCTATACCATTTTAGTGTTATTAGAGTGGTCGCGTGGAGGCATTTCTAGAAAAAGCGAAATTCAGAAAAAATCAAGATAGTCATTTGTTGAATTCACGAAGATTAATTTATTTGGTTTTTTCAGAAAATATTTCAGATTTTTGGCGTTCCTGATTTTTCAAAAAAACTTAACTTTGATGATCAAGAAACATACTTTTGATTTTCTCAGATATTGGGAAATGGAATTTAGGGTAGTTGAAATCTCCGTTTTTTAATAAAATAATCCTTCTTAACGAAACTATTAGTGTAATCGTTCCACATGATGATATGATGTGACTTAATTAATCGGCGTCAATATTTTAATATGATCTTAATTTTTTCATTCAAAATATAAGCTTACATGTACTAAAATTATAAAATCTAAAGTTTTGGCCGAAAATATGACTGACAATACTGAAACGTACCGTACTTGATTGGTCTTGAGCGGAGGAAGGAGTTGGTCGTTTTGCTCAGCTACATTCCAGATTTATTTGAAAGCTGGATTATTATCTGGATTTCCGAAAGATATTATCGAAATGTTTGATCATGGAACTCTTCAAATGGGCACCCACACTGTTACAGGATAACGATTACAGAAGAAATTATCGAGTGTACAAAAAACTCGGTTATTTTCGAACGTGAACAGTATTTTGTATAGCTCGATTTTCTGCAAAATGTTTGGCGATTTATACTTGGGCTTGGGTAGGAATTTTAGTTTTATATCAAAAGTGAGATTCGAAAAGTGACCGAAAACATGCAAGGGCAATCATAAGTGATGAATCGAGTTTATAGTCATTGTTCGCCCAAACTCAACATCTGCCATAATCTTGATAAGGCACTCTGAGCGTTATGTTTTTTCGAACAGATATTTTGGAGTTTTCAACTCCGTTCCACATGTCTGCAGTTATTATGGATAAATATTGCACCAAACCAATCTTCAGATGGTTTAAAAGCACAAAACAACCAACTTGAGAGCCAATAAAAATTTGAAATTTTTTCCATTTTTTGAGTATTTTTTCAAAAATAATTGAAAATAACGTGTTGTTTCAAGGTGACCCTAAAACTCTCGAACTTCGGCTTGACATGAGCCAATTTTCTCTTCAGTGTTCTGTCAGCTTTTTTTGACCCTACTTTCCAAATAATCGAAGCACATTTTTTTTTCGAAAATTTTTCAGTGACCTTGATAATATTTATCTATTTGGGTTCGGGTCGAATATGCAAAAAAACCCCACTGAAAGTTTCTATGGTTTCGAACTAGCTTTTGCAAATTTTGAGCTAATTTGTAATATTTAACATGGAGGAGATAGATTGCGAGGCGTATGTCCAAAAACGGTGGTTTTTTGTGCAGTTTTGAGAATATAGGCACTGATGTACGAAACGCCACTGTAAAGTTTTGATAGTAATTGATACAGTTTATGTTAAATTTTGTGGTTCATTTCAAAATAATGACCTGGAGGAATTAATTTTCCGTTTTGGCTTAGGTCCTCTGTTGTATGCTTATATGTGTAGGAGTTGTTCATACAAAAAAGTTTTAGGATATTTTTTTCGCAAGTTGAAGGCTAGTTTCAAATTGGCTTATCTTGATTATATCCTTGACACTCTGTTTGGGCTGATATATTTCACCGAGAATATGTCAAATTAGGGACGGAGATCCCTTAATACGTATTTTGAGGTAAATTTTTATGGCACCTACTTCACAATATTTAAAAAGTTAAACGGTATGTGCCCATAAAAATTTACCTCTCTCGAAACGGATACGATATATATTTTGGAGGTCTCTGTTCGTTTCCCGCAGAAGATACGTCTCTTTTGATTGAAATTCTTAGTGGAAATGTGTTGATTTCTTCGATAGAACAAAGTTTAAAAATTGTAAATATTGTAAAAAATTGCAAATTTGACTCATTAAAACCCTCTGGCTTTTCAGCTTGAAGTATTTTGCGTCAATTGTACTCATTTATCCAAAGTTTTGTGTCAATTTATTGAAAATTGTGAATTTTAATATAGATCCCTTAATTTTTGACTCTCTAAGAACCTGGAGAATTATTGTTAAAGAATACCCGCATGCGAAATACGAGTTCAAGCTTGAGACCAAACATTGCACGATTAAAAACTTTTCCGGATACTTGAATATAACGCAGGAGTGGTCCACGCAGAGTCACGTGCGATATCACGTAAGTTTTTTCTATCCGCAACAATTAAATAAATTGCGAAGAATTTTTTTGATAGCTACAGTGAACAATTCCCTTCAAATGAAATTAAACCGTCAATAGCTTACAAACGCCCAGCGTTAAAGAGTGAATCCAATTGTGCTCTTGCATTCCCCTGTACTATGACATTTTTGACCAATGATGCTTGGACGTCATTAAAGTGACTTCCGAAATATTTCGGTTGTTTTGTCGATTAGGGATATGGTTTTAAACTAAGGCGACAATGTTTTTGTTTTGCTTTTGGTTGCTGGACTTTTGATATATTTTTTGAAAGATCATCATAAAATAGTATTAGCGGAAAAAAAATTACCAGCGAAATCTTCAAAAATGCGTGACATTGGTGAAATTCTTATTATTGGCTTTGAATTATTCTTGAATTATTTCGGAAAATTGTGAGCTAAATATAAGCAATATTAAATAACGCACTTTCGCTGTTTTTCGAAAACTTTCCTGCGTGAAATTTTGAAAATTAATTGTGCATCATTTTTATTTTGATGATTTTCTAGTTATAAAAAATCACCGACCCCGTATTAGTGCGATTAGTCGCCTCAATGATACCACATGCCGATTTGGATCTATGTCTTCAAAATGCTCTGATTTTCGCCCATATTTTAGCTGTGTTGCTTAAATTATTACTGTCGTGTTGTCTTAAAAACAATACAAATGTATGTGTATAAGGGCTAAATTTTTTTTTTGAAAACCTGCTTATATATTCCCCTATTCACACTTTTGTGAATTATCGGCTCTACTACTTAAGAAACACCACTCCGTTTCCTGAGCAGGCCGGGATATTCACAAAATTGTGAATAGGATTATTAAATAATCAAGGTGAAATTCAAAGTCATAGATTATTGAATTTATGATATGTGCAAGGTAATTTTTACATGGTTTGAGTATTGTTGGTCTTCGTTTTCTGATCTATTACACTTCGAATAGACAAATGGAGGTTTTTCAACACACAAAACACCTATTTCGAGTTAAAATACCGAATATTAGAAACTTCAAGCTTTGGTCTTCGCTGAAAATTTTCATTTTGGCAAAAGACAATATAATGCCAATTGACTGATTAATCACCAGATTATTTTAAACCTGTGCGTCTTAGTCCTTCAATGGATAAAAGGCATAAAAGTCTCTGAGCGTTTTTTTGATTTGTTTACAGCGCAATACTCGTCTATAAGGACACAACGGCGGTTTTTAACATTCAAAACATCATTAAAAATTAACATGCTTCCAAATTTAGTTTTTATGTCGAGCGTTCCCTTTTTCTATCAGGTGTGAATCATACAAGGAGACATAATGAATTTTCGGAGGAAGAAGTACGATCTAAGTTGAGAATTGGATGCGGTCACTGGGTCGGATTTGCAAGATTTTGGAAAATTCCCGGATGTGGCAAAGTCTACATTCTGAGTCGAGAACTGAAAATGGTTTTGATTGAAACTGACAGTATCCAACAAGCAAAGATGATTTTTGAGCTGCCGAAGATTTAAACTATTTGAAGTATACAAAGACGCCTAAACGCTTTTCGTTCAATAAAAAAACAAATAATAATCAATACTAAGGGAGTCCCCCTCGCGAAAATAAAATTCTCTGAAAATGACTCATAGTAAATTAAGCAATAAAAAATGACAATGGACATTGGCCTCGCGTCCAGGAAAGCTACCAGGTGGTGCCTAGGGATAAAAAAGCCTGTAAACACGTTTCGATAAGTTATTTCGGACATTTTTATTATGAATAGTTATTTATTTTTCGGTATGACTCCACCGATACAGTACGCAAATAAATTTGTGTTATTTGTTAAGGCGAATTTTTGGTGTGCATTGAAAGTTTTTTTCGACTATCAATTTTTCAACGACTAATTACTAAAATTTAAAGAAATTTAAATCTGCGAGAAGTCGATTCGGTCCTCAGAGTGAAAAATGGATTGAAACATTGAGAGTATGTTTTCTTATTACTCTAAATATTCCAATCAAACGGACAGGTGAAAAAACATACATTGGTGATTTTTGTTCATTGTAAAATAGAACGGATTGATTTTTAATTATGTTTCAGGAATGATGACTCAGTCAATATTTTAATGCCTAGTGAACTCTTTACTATTTTGGGTCATCCGTGTTAATTTCATCAAAGTATTATTCGTTATCTCTGAACCAATCCACGATTACTGCCATGTTTTGTGATTAACAAAATACAAAAAGATACCGTATTTATTCATTTAATCTCAGGAAACTCTCAGTTCAAATCATGGTTTATCAATTCACAAATATAAATTTATTTGCATCTGGTATTAATATAAATTTTCTGACTATTAGGTATGCTTATGTTAAACGATGAAAAATAAAACGTTCAACTGTAGTGAATCACAGACTTAATTATTGTTTTCTTATGATCGTACTTTTTTAGATTTGTTTGTGTTATTTTTAAAGATTGATTAGCTTCTCTATCGGCCTTGACGTCATAATTTTTAGATTTTGCTTGCTTTGTATGCCCAATTTTTGACCCATGTTGAACATTGACTGGTTTCAGAAATACAATGGAGTCGCCCAATTTTGTCTTGCTTCATTGGTTTTCGTATTCCGCTTTATGGTATCTTATAAAAACCACCTTAAATTAATTTGAAACTTAATTAATAATTTAGGGGTGGTCGTCGTACTGAGGGCAAATCCGGGTTTTCTATGGCCAATGCCTATTCGCAGAGAGTACACCTACAGGGAACCAAAGTTTTGCGGCTGACTTAATGTATTTCAGGAAAAGTATTGCCATCCTATAAAAAAATGAAGTGACTGAAGGCTCGTCCATCAGAAACGTGTGCTAACAAAAATAACGGATTGTGCGCTTAAAAATGGTATCTCCTCCGCTGAGTTTGTGGTTATAACAATGATGTTGACTTCAAATTAACCGTAGAGAAGATGGACAAAGAAATTGATTTTTTTAAATTGTTTGAATTTGTGCTCAGTATCACAAAAAACATATTTTTGACTCATTTTAGGGTCTCAATGAAATGTATCTCCTCCTGGATTTAAACGTCACGCATTCAAACCTAGTATGTGCAGCTGAAAGAGTCCGTGCGAAAATCGAGTTGAGTTTTGTCTAAAATTCTGACTTGTTTTTTCTGAAATCGTGTGTTTCCAAATTTCCCAAAAAATTCCAGGAAATTTCCATTCTTTTTTCAACAAAATTATTTTGAACTCATTAAAGTTGCTTCCTGGCTATGTTATCAGGATATAAACGACGATTACCAAAATGCTTGATAATTTTCCATATTTTCATAAAAAGACTTATTATAATTATAATTGTGGGAAAATTTGGTTACTAGAGCTTCAATTTTCGACGACCTACTCCTTAAGTAAAAAACCTTCAAAGTTTACTGCAAGAAAAAATATCAAAGATCATGATTGTCAGACATATGACTTTTGTATATTATGTCTTGGTTTTTTTCGCATGGTTTTTTCTGAAAAGTTATTCATATAGATGTATGCATTACTAACCGGATAGCCTGGCGGAATGACAGTTTTCCAATTCGATCGCTTTTTTATAATGATTACTTTTAGACCTTTCGTTTACTTTGGGGTCAATTTCACGATCTCGTCGACTAGCACAAGTACTTCAGAGTCGGATGGTCATATTTATCACCCATCGAAGGGTGTTTTGCTGGTTTATTGCAGTATCATGCCATGTTTTTGGTGATTGTATATGCAGAAAGAACTGGCCTTTGTTGTGTAAAGGTAAAATGTTTTGATGCAGCCATGACTTAATTTGTTTCAATAATATTATGCTTGTAAAAACCCGGACCATCAAGATGTGGGCATTCGAAATCATTTTGGTAACTGTTCGAATTAAATTTTTCTTTTCTTTAATACTCCGCGGCGTAGTGTCTTTGCGGCCATCCGTGGCGCAATTGCCTTTAATCGCAATTCAGGTCCCTTAATCAGTGTATAAATGAAAATTTACAATTAGTGATTAGATTAACTATTCTGGGATATTTTATCGTGTGTACAGTTTTTTTCAGGAATTTTTACGCGTATTACAGTAAACTTTTTTTTTCAAAAAAATGATAAAGCAACAAAAAAAGCGCTCGCCTGAGCGGGGATCAAAAATAAATTGCTTAAGACTTTTTTCCCATCACTTATATGCGCCCACAAAGTTGATCAGCGTGACCGTTATTCAAGAATCAAGTTGGTTGAAAGAGTATACTGATTTTTCTTCTCAATAAGATTAACTTATAAATCGATATTTTGAGAAAGAATGTAGTGTTGCTTTAGAAGTTTTTCAAGGAATTTCTTTCCATTAACACCAAAGTTTCAAAAAACGATCACGTGACCTTCAAATTAGGAAATAAGGTTCGTTCATCGTAAACAAACTTAGTTATAAATTAGCCCCGGAAAGATTTTGTTGGGCCGATAAACACTTAAATTCAGAGTTTTAACATAATAATATTTTCAAAAAAACGTCACGTGATCTTATTTTTCGAGGAAATAAAGATTAATTTGATGACATATTCTCAAACCTTATGGTTTAATTACGTCACTGATTTATTCGGACATTGGTTTAATGAAAAAGGTTCTTAAAAAACGTTTGAAGTGACGTCTGAAATTTTTTTTGATCGTAATTTAGTATCTTTTTTAAATTACTTGTACAATTGAGTTTTTTTCAAAAGTACTCACTAATCACGTGGGAGACCCCTTGAAGAATGCTCACAAATTTCTAAGAAACTTTATGCATTTTAGAAATTGGCCTCCGGTTTTGATTAGAGCAGTTCTATAAGTTCCCAAACTTTCCGAATAATGATTACATAAGAAATGCGTAGGTCGAAAACAGAAGAGAGAAATAAAGCGTCCAAAAAACTAAGAGTCATTTTACTGGGAGAATTTTGTGTACAAACCATCAATTTTTTTTTTGAAGCGATTACAAACCCAAATTTGGTGACGGTTTAATATTTTCAAATGTGAAAATGTCAATTAACTGCTAAATGTATGTTATTATGCACTTTTTTCTGAGAATCAGCGGAATATGAGGAGAGTTTTAATTTTCGTTATTCACATTGATGACCTTTTATAAAACTTTCTTCACAAATTGTTCTATAGGACTGTAGAAAATTCTTTGTATAATATGTATTATTATTTGACAAAAAAATATGTTGATATAGGATCTTCTGGTATTATGCTTTATTTAAACGCAAGCCACGGATGTGCAAGACATCTGGTTAGAGATTTGTCGGTCACTTACGAGGAGTTGATTTAGCGTTTTATATAAACATCCAGATTGCTCGAAGTAATCAAGTGTTGACAATTGACTGTGTTGTGCATTGTATAGTTAATTATACTTATAGTTAATATACTTTATATCATACCGGTGACGATAGACGGTCTCGATTTTTTATGAATGCCGTCAATCTATCTATTAAAAATATGTGTAGCCAATATTTTTGGGAACTTGTTCGAAAAATATGTTGTTTTCTCGTAAAGGTTTTTCCGGTGCTACAGAATTATTCTAATTGCCGTCTGGACATTAATTTGGGCCCTCAAAAATCGGAGGGGCGAAAACCAACGCGGCTTTCAACAACGACCTTAGCCGATTAAATTTTAGATAGCTCGAACTGAGCACCAATGTTCTAGTAAATTAATACTATCTAAAAAATTGCTGCAATGAGACCATTGTTTCTATCTTTTAACAAAAACTAATATTAAAAAATTCAGTAATCCCATAAGATCAATAAGAACATGGTCCATTCAAATTCTAATTTTTAATGTTATATTTCATTAGATTGTGCAAGTTTGAGCGTATTACGAACTAAATCAGGAAAACCGTTTTCAAAACGTGTGGCGTCGTTCCCCCCCCCGCTTTTGGGGCCCAAATATAGCCAGAGGGCAATAAAGAAATATATGTGAATTTCAATTTATCGCAAATTACATGTGTTGAAATAATAAATTAATATTCCCTTACGACGAATTAGGCTTTCCATTTTCAATTTAGCCTTTAAATTGACCATAATTAACAAAATGTGTAGTCAAATCATTTTTTGAACTTTCCTTTTGTGCAGGCTTACGGATAATTCGAGATCAATTCTTGTTTTTTCTCTGGTTCAGCGGGGGAAAATTCTCATTTGATGCTCCATTAAGACGCTTATTCAATTTTCTGGCTGTTTGATATCGTAATGAATTCAGATATCGCTCCATTATCTCCATCAAATAATTCTTGTTAATCATTGGTATCATCGTATTCAATCAATATCATCTGATGCTAGCGTCTAGTTCTTCATCATGTCAGTTTTTGTTTTTCAGAACACGGATTCATGTCTTCGATCGAGATTTGATCACAGGCAGAATAATCAAAGATGTTTGAACGTTTCCCAGGATCACACAGATTGTCATGATCAGTGCGATGTCCAGGCATTTTATAACTTGAATTTCAAAATTCGAGGATCAGCTGGTCTTTAATGATTAAATTTATTGGGTATGAGAATAACATGAATTATTTTCATAAAGGTAGTGAAATATATTTTTGCTTAAATCTTCTGAAAACATGTTCCACGTTTAATTATCACAATCATCGATCAAAAAATATATGTTATAGTATTGTAAGCATTCAAATTGATTCCAAGAACGGTTATTAGACTCCTTCCGATTACTCTGAAATACTATGAATAAGCCTACGGCAGGTTTTTTTTTTCACAAAAAAATAAATAAATAAAACATTTTTTGCATGAAATGTTTATACCAAACCATTATTGAAAAAATCTTTAAATGTTTTTTGTTAGCATAGTTGGTTTTAATGATAATTCTTTTTTCTTCAAATTTTTTGGAAGAATTTTCTGGTTAAGAATATTCCTGTTTTTAAACTTTTCCTTAAAATTTTTTCTCCATTTTCATACATGAAATGCAATAACTTTTTTCCTTTGTATTTCATACCATTTCTGAATTTCCTATTCCGATAACCATACCTTTTGAAGTCGTTTAGTTCCAAAAGATAGGATTTGGTTTGTATCGTTCCGAGAATCGACATTTTGCATAATTAACGTCCAAGTACATTAAGTTGCATGTTCCATTCAAAAAAATATAGCTGAGGCTAGTCTATCGATTTTTGGCTTTGTTCGATCATGAAATTCGGCTTCGGTATGGCTTTGTTTTGTTTGACGGGACCACAAATTCAAGAGAATGATTGATTCATCAGGGTACAAATTTCTGTTTTAGGTATTTATATAAGAAAAAAAATAAAATTCGAATATAAACAGTATAAGATTTTGAGGATTTTGCTCTGAGTCAATATATTTCACGTCAATTTTTTCGTCACGTTTCGCGTCTTGCGTAAAATTGTAAAAAAATTAAGATATTTGGGTTCTCCATATAGCAAAATCATTTATTCAAAACCTTGTCCAAAACGTTAATTTATTGCTCAGTCAAGTTTGTACAAAAAATAAATTTTGACAAAAGAAATAAAAGAAAAGATAAGCGAAATAATAAAAGATAAACTCTGGAACGAACTAATATTTTTTTGGTGCTGAGTATATAATTATTTAGGTTTCTATGATGAAAGTGCATTGTCCTCACGTTTCGATTTTTTATTAGCCAAAGAAGTTGAGAAAAAAAATTATTAATAAGTATATTATAGAAATTAAAGGTACAATAGGGTTAAAATCAATTTGTTACTCTAATTCCCAAAAATTAAAGTTGTTTGTAATATTAATTGGACTTTGGTTGTTTAAAGGAGTATTTATCTCAATTAATAAACCCAGACCTCTAATGTCAAAAGGGATGGGGGTTCTTTGTATATTTTTCTTTCTTTTTGAATTTTCTTTTCTTAAATAAGTTCAGCACACAATTATTCCAAAGTTTTGATCGTTGGCAATGTCTCTTGCCCAGAATATCGTTCTACTGGCTCAAATCTGCGTCATCGGATATTGAGTAGTATTCAAGTATGATTCAGAATCTTCAGGTATTTATTCTTTGGGATTTTCAGAGTGATTATATCCGTCATGTTAACAGCAATAAATTATCTTAAGCTTTCATCGTGTCATTAGGTATCTGCAGTGGATGATGTGGGGTAAATTCTTCCACTGTAGTTTCTCGTTATCTGCTTCCGCCTCTAATTTAACAGTCCAATTCGGTTTTGTCAGTTCTTCAGCGGTTGCACCTATTGTGGCTTTTAATTATTTTTGGCCTTTTTTCTTGAATATACTAAAAGTTAATGATAACGATTGTTCTACGCAGAACATTTTTAATAAAAAATTATTTCCGAATATGTTCAGTATATTTTTTACAAAATTATTTATACGTAAAATTGTTTGGAATAAACATTAGAAACAATATTGTTGCGAAAAGGTTTTTTAAGCCAAAAAAGTAAAATCTTTTGATGATATTGTCGAATTGAAGAAAATTATATTTCAGAAATATAAGTTTCATAAAATTTTTTTTAGTTCATTTTTTAGTTTGAAAACTGTTTTTTCTAATGAACTTTGGAAAAAAAATGAAATTGCCGCATGAGTTTTAAGAAAATGCCGAAATGGAAGATTAAAACAATATGGAAAAATTTGTGCTGTTGTATGGTGTGGACAAACTATGTAGTTGTGAATTTTCCGTTATCCGACTGAAGTTAATATTCATGTTAGCGTGGAAAAATACCAATTTTGTTCTCGATGGGTTTTGTAATTGGAAATATTCGAATAGGCTGATTAAGTTTTCACTAAAAACGATCACGTTTAAGGGTATTACGAATATCATTTTCACAAATTTTCACAGTAGAAATTGGTCGAAAAATTTAATTTATCCAGCGAAGCTTCTGTATTCCAAAAAACGTAATAATATTTTTTGAGAGCTTTAAAAAAAGACACAAAACTGTACTTTGTAATGTATATTGGTATAATGTTATGTTCAGCGAGCCTGTTTTTATCATTCAGAGAGACCAATTCGTCCATTATAATAATTGTAAGATAATTTAGCTATGCTCACTAACTTCAACAAAAACTCTATGTTTGACACCGATTATAATGATGGCTGATCGTATATCTGTTTCCTAAAAAATACTGGGTAGTTTCTTGAGAATTTTTAATCCGCCAGACAATTGGATTTGTATGGATTTATTTTTTGGAAATTTTACAGTTCCCATGAAAGTCACATTTACATGTGATCCGAGCATTTCAAAAAAGCATTTCTCATCTTCCAGTAAGTTGACTAATTTTGATATATAACACCTTTTTTGTGTAGTCGTTCAACTGAGAATGTTGGGAGGCCTTGCAGGATCTGAATAATCTGAGTCGACTAAATTGGAGAAAACGTCCTGGAATAATTTCACTGATTTTCTGTTGAAGAGAAAGTGACAAAACAATGTTCTGATTTGACCATAAAATATAAAAAACCCGATTTATTTCAGCTATATCATGGGGGTGCAAAACTAGAACAGAAGGTCCAGGCGCAGCGAAAATCTCATTTGAGATGCAAATTCGTCGAAAATTAAATTGAAAATAAAAAAATTATGTAATTTTTTTGTTCTGTGGTGAGTTCTAGTTTTGGCAATCGCGCTGCTATATCATATTAAATATAGTCTTTAATCGACGAAGGAGATGAGCATCTTAGTCAAGGCGGGAATTATTCGGCTTTTGAAAACGAATAAATCTGGATTAGTTTTTAATCAGCTCAAACAGAGCAAAATATCTACTCATAATGATAGAGTTTGAATTGGTTCCAGTTTTTTAGATGTTTTTTCTGAAATCACTAAAAGTTTGTTTAATTATGCAGATTTGCTCCAAAAGATTGCAAACAATGAATCTGGACGCGGACCAATCTTTTTGCTAAATTTATGGTTTGATATTTGTGCTCAGTGTGAACGATTCTAAAAACTATACAGATAAGTCGTTGTTTCAAAAAGCCGAATAAATTCGCCGCTTTCTCTCAGGGCTCGTTCTTCCTCGCATTTAAGATTGTGCAGATTAATTTCCATTGCAGATAACGTCGCGTGTTCCTTCTCATTTGTCCGCTATTGCTCTGTCCTACCAGGCCTGCGAGAGCATAAAAAAATATATGATTGAAATAAAGGATAATTTTAAAAGTAGGAAAAATAAAGGAAAAGGCAGGTATAATATTATACTTTGATTTCAAAAAATGGCCAAATTGCCAGGAAGCCGTTAAAAAGAGACCTTTTATGTTCAGAGAGTGTTGAATTAGAAGAAATACATGAAAATCGTCCGAATACCAATGAAAGACTTAGCCAGATTATATTTTGTATTCAAAAATTTCTGAAAACCGGTACGAAGAAGAAGGATTTTATGTTATTGAAATTTGGAATTGTAGGAATCAAAGGAATGGCAAAATGAGTTGTAGCCGATATTATTAAATAATACATATGATAACTATTGTGGTCGATTTGGGCTCATTTCCGTAAAAATTTTTAAAATTGACCCACTTGCAAAAAAATAGTTTTTGATAGCAGAAAAAGTTGCATGTAACAATTGAATACATAACTAAAGGTTCTGATCTTTAATGGTCAAAAACGAACATAATTGTGTCTTCGTTAATATTATATAAAATTATAAAATCATGTTTGCATAAGAAAATGATTGGAGTTGATGACTCTTGGGATCAAACAGATAAATAAGTCATGGTATTTACTTGAAAGAAACTTTCAAATATCCTTTTCCAACGGAACTTCGATCTTCAAAAACCTTTACGTATCTCTATAGCGCGTGTTCGAATGTAATGTCTGTCTTACTGATTGTCTGAGTAGTGATAAGGGCAAGGAGGTGCTTATTATTGGGACCGCTAAATTTGGATCTTTGTGTAATCACTCTAGCAAATCAACTGGTTAGTTATTAAAACAATCACTTAAGACAAACTATCAGTGAGATTACGAACCACTGCGCTATAAGATAGTAACCATTTTGAAGATGGAAGTTCCGTTGGGAAAAGGGATAAGGTTCTTTAAGATCTGAAAGTCATTAAACTCAATGATCCACTCAGTTCCTGAAGTTGAGGTCGAAGAGTTCACTATTTGCCGTTTTATTAGGGTAGATTTTTCGAACCAAATTTCTGCCACGATTTGGATATATTACGTCGTGAATACTCAGTGGAATTATCTTGATATTCAATTTTCAGACAATCATCTTCATCATGATCAGTAGCCCAGCGTCAAAATTTTTATATAATGCTATAATTTAAGATTGTGTTTATTTTAATTTGTAATCTGTTTATTTGAAAACCTCGTCGATTGGTGAATTCGCCAGAAAATTTGCATTGCTGATGTGCATGGACATTTAAGTTATCGAAAATGGGTTCATCGAATTCTAGAAAAGTTTTTCAATTATTTTGTAGGCAAAATATAAGGCAATAAATTGTTAATAAGCTTAATTATCGAATCTGACGCTGGTATGTAGTTCAGAGAATTCGTGAACTTCAGTCTTCAATTTTGCTGTTCTTTTGTTCGATCAGACGAACGATTTGTCAACTTTTCAATTTCGGTTCAACCAGAATTATTAACCACAATAATTTATCTGACCGAAGTCGAAAAACGGCACTAATCTGAACATCCGTCCGTGGAAAGGTAATATCAGTTTGAAGACGAAAATTGTTAAATAAACGGCGTTCAAAAGAGAGGAATCTGAAATGTCAAAGTGTGGCAAAATTGTGAACACAGGACCGTAATATGATTAGCCCCTCGATTAATCCCGACTCTGTGGTGAATTTTTAACACGTTTTGTATTTTTTGTTCAAATAACTGGTATACAAGCTTACTTGACTTCAAAAATCGAAAATAGAGCTGTTTGCACTTTTAGATTGCCCGATTATACCAGTCGATACAACCCCCTTAAACAGTCTTTTCTTATTTTTCTGCAGTTTTTGTAGTCAAAAAGTTATTAAACCTTGAAGTTTCTTGATTAATAATTTTGATAGTAATTAAAAATTAAAGCAATCTCAGGACCAGAACGCCGCCTTAAAGAATAACTCAGAGCGCTGACACTCCCTGAAAATAATGACTAAGACGACTACATTTTAAATAATAATTAGTACTTTTTAATTGAACCAGATATTATGGTGAGTGGAATGGGGATGAGAAAAATTCCGATCCTATCCATCCCCTTGGGGATGGGGATGGGGATTTTTGGATAGGGCGATGGGGATGGAAAATTCTGTGCGGGATTGCATCTCGCTTTTAACAACCTCTGCTCTGATAAGTTGATTTATTATCTTTTAAAATCGTTTCATCATTCTGATTAAGGATTGAATAATGACTGTTTTTGAAAATTGAGTCAAAAAATTTTTATAAATGGTGTGCCAAATGGCACAAACCCGGTGTTCAGCAGCAAGTCTGTAATTTCGATCAGTGTTCAAATAACACAACTGATTCGGCGCTGATTCTTGCAAGAATGAAATTGAAAAAAAACATTTAATAAAAAATTTTGACTTGATTTCCGCAAATTTTTCGTAATATTTCCTAAAAAAATAAACTAAAAAACTCGAATTTTTTGTCTTTTAAATTGTCAATTATCAAATAAACAAAGTAATTTTGCATTGTTTTGACGTTTCTATAAATCAAATAATTTGTTATAGCCACTTACGGACAAATTTGCAATTCTTTAATTTTGTTATTTCTCTAGCTTTCGATACATTATTTTTTTGATCTTATATATGCCAATTTTTAAAAAGCGTGTAAAAAATTATTTGTGCCAGCGCCACCTTTTTGGCAAGGTGCGCACCATAAGATGCCTTGATCTTTCACTTTTGGCGTAGGTTTAAGAGGGACATGTACTCAGATTTCTCTTTCACGAGAAAGGTAGGATACTAATCAAATTTGTCTAGTACATTATGACTTACTTAATGGCCATATGTCGAGATCTCGTCTATTAATTTGAATTTTGACAGAAACTGACAGTATTGGAACTGGTTGGTAACAGTTGAACACTACAAGAAAGATCATTATCTCCAACTTAGCTTTTTTGGTCTATATTTTGGTCTTTTTATACTTAGAAAAATAGGAAAATTTTGGAAAGTTTATTTGACATCGAAATGTTTTTTATATTTGCTGGAATGAAACCGATAACAAAAATTAAATGAGATAAAATCAGCCTTGCACTATGTCTGAGTAGGCCGAAATATTACTTCGGCGGGGGTACTCCCATAAGAATATTGTCAACCGTCTAGAAACCAAAATACGAGATTTCATTGGGAAAGAATTTTTCTGGTGAATTGGATTTATTTTTTAGAAAAAATAATTCCGTGCTTGCATGTATCCAATAATTGGTTAAAGGATGACGGTGCACGATTGATTTAGGTTAAATAGTGTGCAACTTTGGTTGATTACTGCTTCCAAGGGATCTTTAGCATCTTGCCATTTGATAGAAAATTAAGGGCTCTGAGAATGAAATAAAAACATTGAGTTATGCTTATAATTTTGATTCGGCCCATGTTTTGAGGAAAATTTTTGCATCAAAAACTAATTTTTTGAGCATAATATAATGTCTCGAAATTTTTGATGAAAAGTGTTTTTCTCAATAAATGGTGCCGAATTCGGAATTTTATATATTATTTTGACAAAATCAATGCGGATCATTTGAGCACTAAAAAAGCCGAGTGGATAAGTAAGAAATATATCCAATTTGAAGAAAAGTTTTTTAAATTTCATGACCAAGTTTTTGCGAACTTCATAATGAAAAAAATATAGAATACTGTTTGTCATATTTTTAAACTTAGAATTATTAAGAATAAAAATTTCAATTTTTGATTTTAATTTTGAACAAAGATCTGTACAATCTCGAATGAAATTTACGGTAAGTTTTTTTATTTTTAAAAAAATTTGTAATAAGATTTTTGATTCGAAAAATCTTAAAAAAATTTATTCCATTTTTAAATTGGAAAATTTTTCTTTCAAGCTTGATATTTAAAAGCTAAAGATATTGTTTGAAAATTTTAAACTGACAAAGTCTCAAGGTCGACAGTAGAAATTTTGTTAAGATTCTTAGCTTTTAAATTATGGAAGCTTGAAAGAAACATTTTTCGAATTTTAATTGAATAACAAATATTGGTTATCTTATACGGGCTCCTCTTACCCAGTTCGGAATTTATGCATCGTTGAGTCAATATCACTGTTTAAATACAGACTTCACCTTGGAGTTCAAAAAGGTTTTTTTTTTGTGGAAATTTTTTAAATTTTTTTGACACTCCCAGGTGAAGTCTGTACTTCAACAGTCATTTTGCCCTTTCTTACATTTTTTCAGTTTTGTGTCAATCCCAGTCTAGTTGACACCAGCATTTAAAAGTGCGTGCATCGTTTTGAGTTCATTATATAAAGGCACATTGTTTATTGCGTGTCAATATGACTGAGATTGAGAAAAAACTGAAAATTAAGTTAGTGGGAAAATCACTGTTTAATACAGCTTCACTCAAATCCAAATATTAAATTTGTGTAATAACAATGGACTTGTTTTGAGAGTATTATCTCAAAAAAACCCAGGACCTCTAATTCAAAGGGGATGGTTCTTTGTATATTTTTCTTTCTTTTTGATAATTTTCTTTTTTAGAATATCAGCACACAATTTATCGAAAGTTTTATCTGCAATCTCTTGCCCAGAAATCGCTACTGGCTCAAAATCCTCGTCATCGAATTATTATAGTATTCGAATCAGATTCAGAATCTTAATATTTCTTTTTTGCTTTTCAGGATGATAATTCCGCATTTTAATTCAGGCACAAAATTATTTAAGCTTTCATGCTGCATTAGTATCTGCAAGTGAGGGTGTTTGGTAATTTCTCTCCAAGCTTGAGTTTTCTTCGTTATCTGCTTCCGCCTAATTTACAGTCCAATTCGGTTTGTTCGAGTTCTTCAGCGGTTGCAATCTATTTTGGCTTTATAATATTTTTGACCGTTTTTTCTTAAAACTAAAATTAATTGAAAACATGTTCTTACCAGAACATTTTTGAATAAAAATTATTTGCCGAATTATTTCAGTATATTTTTCAAAATAGTTATATTTGTTACTAAATGTTTCGTATAAAACATTTAAACAAAATATTGTTCGAAAGTTTTTTTGAACCAAAAAATAAAATGCTTTTAAGAATTTCGATTGAAAATAATATAATTTTTGCCAGAAAAAAGTTTATAAAAATTTTTTTGTTCATATTTTTAGTTTGAGATACTTTTTGTTCTAAGAACTGTGAAAAAAATTGAATTGCCCATAGGTGTTTTAAGAAAGATGCTCCGAAATGGAAAATAAAAACAAAATGGAAAATTTGTTTTTGTGTTGACAACTTATTGTAGTGTAAATGTTTCCTATCCTCGACTGGAAGTATTTCATTGTTTTAGCGTTGGGATAAATACCATAATTTTCTCATGGTTTTGTAATTAATATTCCGAAATTACTCTTAAGTTTTCACTAAAACATCATGTTTTAAGGATTACATTAATCTTTTTCCAAATTTTCACAAAAATGGTCGAAAAAATTTAGATTTGATCCAGCGGAAGCTTCTGTTTACCAAAAAACGTAATAATATATTTGGAGAGCTTTTAAAAAAGACATAAACTGTACTTGAAATGGATAATTGGTAAAATGTTTGATGGTTAGCCGAGCCTGTTATTTATCATTTCAGAGACCCAATGTCTCCATATAAATAATTGTAACATAATTTAGGCATGCTTCACTAACTTCAAAAACCTCTATGTTATAGACACATTATAAAGTTCTGAATTATATACTTCTGTTTCAAAATAGACGTAATTTCTGAAGATTTTTAATGCCGCCAGCAACTTTGGATTTGTATTCGATTTATTTTAGGAAATTACAGTTCCGATGAAAAGTCACATTTACATGTTTAACGGTTGTGTTTGACGGTGTACTGCGTCGCTGAAATTTATTTTTTCTTGATAATAGCCATAATAGCGTTTAGGGATACCCGCAAGATTATGCCCTCTTCAAAAACTATCCTTTAATCTTTTGAAGCGGAAAATCTGAATTTTCTTCATACGACCCCTGCAGACGACAGTTAAGCGAAAATATGATTCATATTATGATGACCCGAGTCAAAATATTAAAAAATCTTCTCCCAGGTTTTATTGTCGCGGAATCAGCTGAAATTTTGACATAATCTGTTAAGAAGTGTTAGGCCAGTTTTTTCGTGATATTTCTTTAGAGTAGCTAAAATAAACCACCGTTTTTTTGGCAATACTCGTCAGAGAAACTATCAACTTCGAGGAAAAAAAATGTTCATTTCAATTTTTTTAAACTAGGTCAGATGAATGATTTGATTTTTTATCAAATAAGGCTTAAAGAGAGATGACTCGACATATCTGATCAGAAAGTTGGGTGAAGCAATAACTCATGTAAATAATTTTAAAGTTCTAGGGTGAAACATGAAGATGTCGTGTCATTTTTTACGTTCATTTTGAGAGACGCATCATTCTTGACGCTCATTCTATTTGACATCGCATTTACCATTGCCTTAATACTTTAACTCATAAAAAGTGCACGCACTTTTTATATTGCGGTGTAAATAGACGGGATCCGACCAAACTGAAAAGTAAGAAGTTTGCTAAAATGACTGTTGGATACAACGTTCACCTGGGAGTTCAAGAAATTTTAATAATTTCGCGAAAAAAATTTTGACAAAATTTGGAAATTTCAGAAAAAAATAATGTTTCCGAAATTTTTAAAGAAATTTTGTGAACTCCAAGGTGAGAGTGTGTATTTAAACAGTGATTTGCCACTTCTTAATTTTCATGTGTCCATAATCGTCATTCTATTGACACGCGATTTGACCACTTGCCTTAATAATTAACTCAAAAAAGGGCACGCACTTTTTAATGCGTGTCAAATAGAAGCGGTTCGACAAAAGCTGAAAATGAAGAATGCAAAATGGAGTGTTGAAGTACTAACTTCACCTGGGAGTTCAAATAAAATTTTAAATTCGAAAAAAAATGTGTTGACAAAAATTTGGAAATTTCAGAAAAAATTAAGTTTTCCGAATTTAAAAAATTTGAACTCCGAAGTGTGAAGTTGGTATAAACAGTGATTTTGCCATTCTTAATTTTCAGTGTTTGTCAATTCTCATTTCATATTGACACGCATTTACCACTTGCTGATATAATTAACTCAAAAAGTGCACGCACCTTTTGTATATATGCGTGTTTCAAATGAACGGATCGACATAACTTTGAAGAATTAAGAATGGCCAAAATGACTGTCTGAAGTACACTTCACCTGGAGTTTCAAAAATTTTAAGAATTTCGGAAAAAAAATAAGTTCCGGAAATTTTAAAAAATTTTGAACTCCGAAGGTGAAGTTGTTATTTAAACAGTGATTTTGCCCTTCGTAATTTTCATTTTGTCAAGTCTCATTCTATTGAGCAGCCATTACCACTTTGCCTTAAGTAATAACCTTTCAAGGAAAAAAGTGCGACGCACTTTTTAATGCGTGTCAAATAGAACGGAGGGATCGAGCAAATGAAAATTAAGAATGGCAAAATGACTGTTGAAGTACAACTTCAGCCTGGGAGTTTTCAAAAAATTTTGAAAATTTCGAAAAAAAAAATTTTGACAAAAATTTGAAATTTCAGAAAAAAATAAGTTTTCCGAAATTTTTAAAATTTTGAACCTCCAAGGGTGAAGGGTGTATTTAAAAGTGATTTTGCCATTCTTAATTTCAGTTTTTGTGCATCTCATTATCTTGAGCACGCTATTACCACCTTGCCTGTATAATTAACTCAAATAAAGGTGCAGCACTTTTGTAATGCGTGTTCAATAGAACGGGATCGACAGAAACTGAAAATTAAGAAGGTGCAAAATGACTGTTGAAGTACCAACTTTCACCTGGAGTTCAAAAATCTCTTTAATTTCGCGTAAAAAAATGTTTGACATAAAATTGGAAAATTTCAAGATAAAAATATAAAGTTTTTCCGTTAAAATGTTAAAAAAGTTTTGAACTCCAAGTGAAGTTGTAAAACAGTGATTTTGCATTCTTAATTTCAGTTTTGTCAATCTCATTGCTAGTTTGACAGCGCATTTACCATTGCCTTATATAATTAAGCTCAAAAGTGCACGTCACTTTTTAATGCGTGTTCAAACTAGAACGGTGATCGACAAACACTGAAAAATTAAGAAGGCAAGATCACTTTTTAAAACAACTTCACCTTGGAGTTGCAAAATTTTTTAAAATTTCGGAAACTAATTTTTTTTCGGAAATTTCAAAGTTTTTTGATAACTCGCCAGTGAAGTTTCACTTTCAAACAGTCATGTTTGCTCCTTCTTAATTCCACCGGTTCGTCCCGTTTGAACTAGAATGTTTCGGAAAAAGACATCACTGACGGCCGCTGTGTTCAATCCGAATATTCTTCTATCCCAAGCCGATAATCAAAGCAGATTCATTAGGTAAGGAATATGATCGCTGTCCATAAGAATAGCGGCTGAATTGCATTGGCCCTCTAGCACTATTTTATGTCAAACTTTTATATAGTTTGAAGATCAGACTGGAAAAATAGCTTTGGAATAGAATGCATACAATTGTTTATTTGAATTTATCTGGATATTGACGAGAGAAAAATAACCTACGACGAATTTAGTGATAATCGCCTTTTAGAGTAAGGTAAAATTTAGTTAGATTGTAAGGACAAAGATTGAAAATTGCAGCAATTCAGAAAATTTTCCTAAAAAGCAAATATCCCTTATACCTTGTTGATTTGTATCAATAGATGTGGCTTGGTAAATACGAGAATCGGCCTCCATGAGTGCTAGAAGAGGGTCTTGAGGAGTTTGATTGGATCCTCAACCCACGGAGTCTATTAGATATAAGATCAAAATGTCCTAAAGGATATCGTTCTGAAAACTACTGATGAAGTCTCAACAACACTTGGTTCGGACACCGGTCAGTGGCTATTTGTCCACGCATTAATTGAAAAATATAATCTATAATCTAACCGGGTGTCGACTAGACTACGACTGGAAATAATTATCAAACAGTATGACAAAAATCATTCGAACACCACGCAGATTTACAAGATTTTCAACTAATTAATAATCAAAGCTGTCCTTATATCGCCCAGAAGAATGCCGAGGATTATTATCAAAAATTCACGTATATCGCTGAATTAACCAAAACGTAAACTTCCGGCTGCGCGATCATTTGCGTTCAAGAATAATTATTTAAAACTTTTTAAATACCTTAAAATGAAAGCTTTGAAATGTTTTTTAAATGTTCTTCGAAAATATCCGGTTTTGTCGCCGCTTTAGAGGTTTACGTTTTTGAGAGTTTAAACAAAAAATGGTAGGTTTTGCCGTTTTGTCGCTTAGACAGAGAAACCACAGGATTTTTTCTGAAAATTTCATCAAAAGTAGCATAATTCGGATCAAAAATTTAAATAAAATTTCAGACGTCGAAAAGTTTATTTCCCAAGAATTCAAAACTGGAAAAAATAGTTGCTCAAAATAAAACGAGAAAGTTTATGATTCGAAATTAAAAAACGATACAATCCTTTTCAGAAAATTTAATAAATATTCCTCAGAATTAATATTAAATTGTCAAAAACTCCAAAATTATTAGTAAAAGATATACGATTTTCCGTATATAAAGCAAATCATTTATNGTGAAAGGCATAAAAGAGCAAAAATAAGACATGCCATTTTCAAAGAAGTTTGAAGAACGTCATTAAAAAAGAACGTTTGTGACAGTCTTCTCTGACATAAATTAAAAAAATAAAAGTGATGAGTCATGATAATGACGACCCACGAAAATCATTACTAACCTAGGCTTTCACAGTCATAATTTACTGGAGTAATTCTATAATCATTTCTTTAAAATTGACATTTTCGAAATTTGTGAAGTTCAAAATGTGAACTTATCTCTTAATTCTGTTTATTCATATTATTTTCTTTGCATCAGAAATCATTTTCTCGCCTACGCTTACAAATAGATCAGTTATCAATGTATTTGATCAGATTATCAAATTTTACCTTGAAATCAGCTACTTCATAATAACCAAAGAAAAATGTAGAATTTTCGATTTCCGAAATTTCGAGTTGTCTGATTTTTGTTTTCAACGATCTAAAAAGCCAAATGCAGACTCCTTTTGTTGGGAATTTTTAACTGATTTTAACTCGATACAGAAGGGGGGGGGGCAATATCGCCGAAAGTTTTTTGCCACAACATTCTGGCGATCAGGGATCGGCAGACTCTGCTCTAGTCTGCTCTATTTCACTCTTTCTAGGTCAATTTCAGAGCACATTAGTGATAATTTGTCCAACTCAACCTCCTAGGGGCAACTCTTATGTGAGTGAAGCTAAAGGAGGTACTTAACTGTCCTTATTATTTTTTAATTTAAAAAAATTTCATTTTGAAAATTTTTCTCTTCTTCTGGAATATTTTAAAAAGTGTTTCTTGAAATAAATATTTAGAGGGAAAGTTTAAATGGGTCGATAAATTTTTTTTTTAAAGATGAAATGTATAAATTTGAGATTTTGCACATGAACAGGCAAGAACAAGAGTTCTAGACGATAAAATCCGAATGTTTTTGCTGGATCAGATCATTGAGATCGAATTCTTCCATATGATAGAAAAAATTTGCTTAACATTTTGTAAATGTACCAAAATCTTTATTTTCCATGATGTCATGGCACTTTCAAAATAATTGGGTGGCGCAAAAAATATTTTTTTAATCATTTTGAATAATTCGATCTCAATAATCTGATCCAGCAAAAACATTGGAATTTTATGCTCTAGAACTCTTGTTTCTGCTTGTTCATGTTCAAAATATCAAATATATACATTTCACTATCGACCCGGTTTTAATAAGCAGGATTATCATCCTAAAAATTTTAACAAATCATTTTTAAGTAAAAAGAGCATTTTTGACATTTTTTATTTACGACGTTTATGAATTATAGTCGATAATCAATTTTTTGTCATTTTAATATTAGTATAGCAAAACAAAATAAGTATTGTTTTCTTGAGAAATTTTCTATTTTTAATTTTAGAAAAATTATTATATCCCCTTATTGCCCTGTCGTAAAGATTGGATCCCTCAAAAATTCGGGGATGAGAAAACGACGCGTCATTTGAAAACGACTTAGTTCTTAGATAGCTCAAACTTAGCACAATTATCAAATAGATATAAACATTCAAAATTGGTTTTAATCGGACCAATGTTTTTTTTTCTTAGATCACTGAAATTGATTAATTTGAGGGTACTTTCGGTACAGTCGGCCGAATCGTTTTTGAGAAAATTGAGCTACAAATTCTAAAATATCATAGAATTACGGTTTTTCATAATTCTAGAACAAGTCCGATCGAAGTTTTTGCAAAATATTTTCGACAACTGTCGACGTAGTAGAAAAGGTTTTTCTTACAAACTCTCATCAATTTCTATTAAGCCGTTTCCGAGTTAAACGACATTGAAGTCAAAATCAGTGTTCTAGAACTCTACTCCCACTTGGTGCTGTGGTGCTCAAAAAACATTTTTTCTACTTTTGGTCGGGAGCAAAAAGATAGATCTTCATTTTAGGGTTTTCAGAATTTCGATAACTTTTTATTCTTATAAACAGACAGAAACAGAAATATAAATACAGAAGTTTTAAAATTCGGAATCTGATTCGGAATTCGAATCAGAATAAAGAAAAGTTCTTGTATAAATTGTGAATACTCTCTACTGTGAAACGGAACTTGAGTAGAGCAGTAATTCGAATGATTTTCTTCATTAGAACTCTCCAAAGTCCAATCATCATTTCTTGCATAAATACACATTAAAACTACAGAGTTTTTACGAACACTGTAAACACGATATTGAAAATATAAATTCTCTTCTTTGTAGTGAAAAATATAACTCTCTTTTTTTCCACCATGAGTTACGTACAGGGTGTATGGTTTTT
>SCLH01000358.1:655379-670499 GCA_004367855.1 Oikopleura vanhoeffeni
ATGCCAAAAATTGTTTTCGTTTCCAAAAAATTGACATTTTATACCTGATATTCAATCAGTATAAAGACATAGCTCATCCCCGAAATTTCGAAAGATCAAGATATAAATGTCTCTACATAAGAACGGACCATGACAGTATGTGTGATCCCTGTTCAAATTTTGGTGAATCTCACAGAGCTGCAAGGAATTCCGACAGAAAAATCTGTAATAAAAATTCGGGTTCTGAAGCCTTGAATGCTTGTCCAAGTAAAAAACGAAAACTTGATGATGAGGCAGGATCAGTCGAAATTATTGAGCTTGGTGAATATGATGATACTCATGAATTTAAGCAAGAATTATTCGACGGAGAAATTGAGGAAATTGAAAGTAATGCTGATATCAAGCAAGAAAATCTGGTTGTTTTTATGGAACACTCAAATGAGCATATTTTAGCAGTGACTCCCGAGGCAAAGCAAGAATTAGCTGAAAATCCGATCAGTGACGCCTTCTCTGCAAAAACATTTTTTTGTCATTATCTTTGTCCTTACATACAAAATGTCCTACTGGCCGAAACAAACATCAGTTTACGTTCAAACGATAAAAAAGAAACTGACTGTGACGAAATTTTGAACCTGTTTATGCTACACTGTGCTATTGCCGTGACAGATGAAAAACACACGGACATGCAGCCTAATGTCTCGCTTGCTAGAAGGGGAATTATGAAACAATATGGAATTGTTGGAACCTGGCCAAATAAGAATCGATGTCAAATGATTAAAACACATTTACGGTAGGATATTGTGAAAAAAATAGCAGAAATTGCACGATAAGGCCATATCCCAAATTTGACAAAACTATGATATGTAAATTTTTTAATATTTTGATATTTCTAACCCGATTCTGATAGAATTAAAGCAAAAATTAAGGAAATCAAAATGGCTTATTTTTCCAGGTTTCCGATGTAGTATTATGCTGATTGTGAATATCGAGGATTACCCTTCTCCATGCTTCTTCACTCCGCGTCATAACTGTGATGCAAAAAAAGATTGTGGCCAATCATATCACACGATTGTCAACTTATTTTAAGAATCGAGTGATCTGATTGGTCATAAACTTTCCTGACGTCACAGTTATGACGCGTGAGTGAAAAAGTAGGAAAAAGAATTTGCTTCGATTACTTCATTATGATGCCTGAAAATTTTTACCTAGAATATCCGCAAATGCTAGAAAATTGCGGACTTGCTCTCAAAAATATTTAAAATTAACCAATCTTTAATTTGAAAGTAAGAAATCTTGGTTTATTTATACAGGGTGTAAGGACTTTGAGGACAAAAAATGGAAACTAAGTTTATCTGATTTTTAAGCCAACTTGTTTATTTTAATTTAAGCCAATATTAATCTTTTCAGTGGAATTGCTGAACTTTCAACGGTTATTTTGAGAAAATCAGAGTAACTTTATTTTGTCTGTGGAAATGCGTAGAATTCTTCCTAAATTTGTATAATAATTCCAAAATTAAGAGCTTATTATGATGACAGTACGATCAGACAGCCTAGAAAATTAGATGAAAGTAGTACCAGCAAGTCGATGAAAGTTAATGTACTCCACGAATTTAAAAGATTTAGTTCAGATAAGGCTGTCAAATTTTTTCTTTTGAGGGATTGTCTTCAAAAAACGAAATGTGTCATATAAGGTATTGCGAAGATTGTTATTTTGTTTTACAAAGGATCTTAAATTAAGATCCTTTGTAAAACAAAATAACATTAAGATTCTTTATGTTAAATATTATACAGGGTGTAAGGTTTTTCCTTTTTTTTTCCCCAAATTGCATAAATTTGAATTCCGCCCTTTTGATTGGTTTAATCTGAGAAAGACGTAGGTTGTTCCCAAAATTAATCGTTCTAATTAGCGGATATCAATTTATGTAATTTGGAAAAAAGAATCAAATCGCGCAATTCTTTGGGTCTCTGACGTCAAAGTTTTAGAAGACACGTAAGTATAATCTCCTATAACTCATTTCATTTTTTCGTAGGAAGTTACCAATAATCCAAAAAGTTCAAAACGATAAACAGGTTTTTTTTTCGATTTGAGCAGCCTAACAAAGAATCTAAAACAGCGTTTTGTATCGAATTCAAAAAAGATATAAAAAATTATTGCTATAACCAGTACTATATCGATATTTTACGAGGATACTACTCTTCTATCCAGAGCCTGACAAAAATAGAATTTGAAAATAAACGTCCCTTGCCTGTCTATAAGCGATGTGTATGGGAAAAGTGTAACAATACAAGTAACACCTACTGTAATAACCATGGATGTGAAAAATATGCCTGCAGAGACCATTTACTAGTTATTTGTGTTAATTGTTACAATGATAGCCAGGGATATTAAGTACAGATTCGAGGAACGATTTATATCGCCCAAACATTCAAGTATCGATTAAGATTACTGTTTTTGAAAGAGTTAAATGACACCAAGGAGGGGTCCGATGACAATTCCTAGTTAATTTGTGTGTATTTGGGAAAATTTGAACTTTTGACTATATTTGCCTATATATTGACTATATATTTTAAGAAAATTTCATTTATTATCACAAAAGTTAAATAAAAACTTGTTATATATCCCCTATTCACACTTTTATGAATATTCCGGCCCTACTACTTAAAAGCACACTACGTTTCCTAATTAGGGCCGGGATATTCACAAAAGTGTGAAAAGGGGATATAACTGAAGGCCAGTTTTATTCGCAATAAGACACCAGTAAGGGTTCCAATGATAATTTCGGCTATATTTTTGTGTTTGAAAAAACGAACGAAATATCCCTTATGAAAGCGTATTAAAAAAACCAGATTTTGATCGCAAAAATTTCAGTAACAGCACAGAAAATAAATGCCTCATGCCTAGATGTATAAAAAAATCGGTGATGGGTTGCGCATCCTGCAAACTCAAGTTATGCTGTGATCATCGAGGTTATCTCTGCACAGATTGTGCGAATATCCATTCAAATTCTGATAAAAAGACCACTTTGTCGCGGAAACTCAAACCAGCACGTCGAAAACATCCTGAAAACCCTGCACCTTCTTGACCCCCGAAGGAAACCTATCATTATTAAAAAACTGTGCAAGATGAATAATGGAATAAATTTATTCGAAAAAAACTTTGCTTTTAGTTGAAAATATTTGTTTATCATCGGAAAATCGTAATATTTTTTACTTTAGTAATACTTTATTAATAATTTTGAGTTTTTGACATTAATATTTATTTTTGAGGAATATTTTTAATTTTCTGAAAAGGATTTTCGTTTTTTAATTTTCGAATTAAACTTTCTCGTTTTTAATTTTTGAGCAATATTTTTTCAGTTTTGAATTTTGGAATAAACTTTCAAGATTTGAATTTTATTTAAAATTTTTGATCGGAATTTATGCTACTTTTGATCAAAATTTTCAAAAAAAAATCCTGTGGTTTTTGTCTAAGCGGACAAAACGGCAAAACCTACGCATTTTTTCTTAAAACTCTCAAAAACGTAAATCTAAGCGTACAAAACCGGATGTTTTCGAAACATTTAAAAAAATTCCAAGCTTT
This sequence comes from Oikopleura vanhoeffeni, assembly GCA_004367855.1. Lineage (NCBI taxonomy): Eukaryota > Metazoa > Chordata > Appendicularia > Copelata > Oikopleuridae > Oikopleura > Oikopleura vanhoeffeni. Next base: position 658,939 of record SCLH01000358.1, read on the forward strand.
CATTTTAAGGTATTTTAAAAAGTTTTAAATAATTATTCTTGAACGGCAATGTCGCGCGCCGAAAGTTTACTTTTGTTAAATTCAGCGATATAGCGAATTTTTGATAATATTGGCACTTTTGGCGATATAAGGACAGCTTTGATTATTTTAGTTGAAAATTTGTAACGCGTCGGTGTTCGCAATGATTTTTGTCATACTGTTTGATAATTATTTCCATTCGTACTCTAGTCGCTAGTGTCAGCATCAATTCACTTGAAAACCAATAATATTTCTTCAGGTTATGTTCTGTTTTCAAGTATTAAAGACGATTTAAAAAGTTGATTTTATTTGAAATTTAGTTAAAAAGTCATTCACAGAAAAAGAAATAAATTACGAAGAAGTTGATGCAAATTCAGATTACGAGTGCAGATCAGTACTCCTAGTTTTGTTTTCATTTTTTGAAATATGTTTTTGTATTTAAATAATGTTATTAAACAACTAAATAATAATCAGGCCTTTGAGTGCCATACTTTAAAGNTTATTTTAATCTCAAAAGACAAAACTCAGAGATTTAACCCGTCTAATTCACACATATATTGGCATTTGAAATTATCTGGGAACTGTCTCGTCTTCCGAGCTCATCTAAAAAACTGGAGAAAAAAGTTTAAAAATTTTTCGATCAGAGATTTGAGGTTAGGTATTTATATTTATTTAAATTTTCTAATTAAAATCTGTCCCTTTGATATTCGTTTCACCGCGTTCCAACCAATTTCTTCTATGCTACATGAAAACATATAAATTCCAGATTCTGAAGACGCTAAAATACAAAGTATTAAAATATAAAACTCAAATTCAGATCAGAAAATGCTCATTTTTTAATTAATTATATTTGAAATTTTTTTTTAACAAACTTGTTTTTTTACTTAAAAATTTCCATTATTTAAAAAAACACCACTTTTAAAAAAATAATAAATTTAAAGCCATAATGAAATTTTCACTCGATAAGATGATCGATTTTTGAATGATCATTTTTATGTCACAAAATACTGTTTGTCAAAATAATTACTCTATTTTAATAAATAAATTTAACGTAACATTTTGTCAAAAATTGCCATTTTGAAAATATGTTAGAGCGAAAGTGCGGTTTTAACTCTGCACTTTAAAACATTTCATTAACAATGTTAATTTAACATCAAAGTTTTTTCATGAAAAATGGTCAAAAGTAGATAAAAATTGACCTTCAATTGCGTTTTGATTATAAATGTCCTGACTATCACAAGTAATGACGTCTAGTAGTCAGCTGATTTGATTTTTATTCAACTCTGAAGACCCATAACCAGATTCGTCTCTTGAAAACATTCTCGGATTTTATTGTTCATTATTTTAATTAAAAAGAGGTACTTCTGGTTTTTGATAAATAAATTTCAAATTTGTTTATATTGTAATGAAAAAGGCGCTCATAGTGTTTAAATAAAATCAGATCGCGCCAAAGCTGGACACTAGTGTAGTCGCGAGTTGGTTTTTGTCGGTGAATAAATTTGAAATATATCCTTTTCTCAACGGAACTTCATCTCAAAAACATTTACTCTCTCTATAGCTTGTGTTCGAATCCCACTGATGTGTACTCACAGATTGTCTTGAGTATGATCATAGGCAAGGATGCTTGATATTGGGACCGCTAAGTTTGATCGGTTGGAATCACTCAAGCAATCACTAAGACAATGACTTAGACAACATCAGTGGGATTCAAACACACGCTATAGAGATAGTAACTGTTTTTGAGATAGAGTTCCGTTGGGAAAAGGATATGTTACGCGTCAAGATTTTATGCATAGATGTCAGATGACACTGAAATTATTTCTTTAACAATTTCTGTCAAATATTAGATGCGAGGAATATTTTTACAAACGTGATAATTTTGACGATAAATTTCATCATTTAATCAATTGGATTACCATCAAATCAAGATATGCAAATTGCAGATCTTGATCCTTGGTAACCCATTATGGAATCATAGGAGTTTTTGGTTAATGTCGTCAAACCGTTAACATGTCAGCCAAAACGGGCCTTTAGATACCGATGGTCATTTTTGGCTGGGCGGTTAAATCTCCGCAATGTGCAAATTAAGTTTGTTTGCGAAAAACAGTTTGACATCAACTCTGATCAAATATAATAACAGGTGTAAGGGATGAATACTCGGATGTGCACAAAGGTGCTAGGGAGCTCATAAGTAATTGTAAATATGTAGTAGCTAGATAATCCGATTTTTATCTGTGGATAAAGTTTATTTTTTTTATACTCTGACAATTTTTTCTATAATTTCGAATTTTTTTGTATGTGGAGCCAAAAAGACGATTGAAAATTATTCAAAATAAGCTCATCATACATAAGAAAAGATAGTCGGTTGAACATTTGCAGATTTGAATATATGAAAATTTCATGATTACAATAAAAGTTCTTATACACAGGAATGTATAACGTGAATTTATTAAAAAAAATATAAATAATTGTACATCAGTGTATTCGAATAAAAAAATTACGCCAGGATTTAGTTCATCAAATTGGCAAATTGGTAATGGTTAATTCTGAATCGATTGATAAATATCTTATTAATGACTTTTAAGACGAAGAGAAATCAGCGGGAATTCTGATTAATTCATAAAGTTTTCTATTGGAGAATTGGCAATTTCAATATGCGAGAAAACTTTAATTTATATTTTCAGAATACCTAAAAAAATTTGAGTCAGGTCATTCTGAATGTAATTTTTTATAATTTTGAGAAATAATAATAATTTATTCCCTTTTTTCCAAAAAAAAATTGTAAGTGTCATATCTATTACGAGGCCCCTGGTAATTTTTGCCACTTTTTTAGACAAATTTTTTATATTATTTGGCTTTTGAAAACGACTCACACGATAAAGTTCTTAGATAGCTCAAACTCAGCACAAATATCTAGTAAATAATAAAATGAACGAATCGCACCATTTTTATTTTTTATTAGATAACTGTAACTATGTTTTAGTGCGGAATATGGTATCTTTTTAACAAACTTTTTTCTTTTAGTCCTAACTTTAAGTTTATCATCGATATGAGCTGATATCATGATATTTTAGTGGAACTTTGAGATATTAAATGTTATAAATAGTAACAATAATGTAAATTTTTAAATAAAAAATAAACCCTGATATGACTTGCAGCCAGGGATCGGCACAAGATTTGAACATTTCTGTCCTGTTCTTGTCTGTCCTGATGTCAGCATATTTTTCTGTCCTGTCCTAGAATAGGTATTTATCCTGTCCTGAGACCAAAATTAAAAATATCTGTCCTGTCCGGTCCTAGAACAGCTATATGTCCTGTCCTGTGCGAGTAAATTGCTTACAGCAGAGCCCGCTTGTATATCCAAGACTAACTTTTTTTCGATCAAAACTTATTTTTGCAGATTTTCGTGAAATTATAATTTCAGGTTTTTTTGATTGCAATGTGGCCAAACATTAAATTTAAGGTTAATATGCTCTTTACCGCCAAAGTTTATCAGCGGTGACTCTTTTTAATTTTCAACCTCATAAATAAACAAATAAAAGATATTATTACCAAGTTGGCGAGACCACATTAAAAACTAAGCCGAATTGAACATTTTTAATTGACGGAAATTTGAACCAATCAGGATAAAGCTTGGACTAACATTTCAAAAAAATGGAGATTAAGTCAAATTTCACACTTTGCTTATAATATGGGCTCTGTGGGGTGACTAGCTAGCCGAACTAGCTTACTCAAATACCCTTCTGCACTACGTTTACCACACAGGGCCCAGATCTTACGCAAAGTGTCAAAGGAGTATATAGGAATATTTTAACTTATTTTTGACCACTGGTATCATTAACTTTTCTTTCAGATTTCAAGAAGCCATATGTATTTGGAAAATGGTATTCGGATTGTCTCACTGGTTTCTGTGTAAAGGGAAAGTTGTGCTCACACACAAAATTGTAAATTTATAATTTTCCCTAACCTTGTACATTTATACCACTTTTGTTCATAAATAAAATTTCTCTAATGGATTCTCATCGAAATAAGAGGAACTTCAATGATATTATGAGGAAAGGAGTGTTAAAATTTACTTCGAGTTAAATTTTAGAAGTTTTTCGACTCTCTAGCGCCGTACCCTAAAGACAGTGTATAGGTATTTGAATATTTATTCGAAATTGGCAGTGACTTGAAGGATTTGATCACTAGGATTGGTCAAGGGATTTCTAAGAAATTAAAACCCCTATAATTCAAAAAACTCTTTGTCATAAATATATATATGTACAGAATCACTTTCTTTAAATAGCAGCATAAGCACCTCGACGCTCTTTATAGTGAACATTTTCGTCTCGTCCGTATTGGTTTATTTTCTGACTGAAAAATAGCCGTTAGATCACGCTTCCAGTAAAAGTTGATTTTAGCTTGAAGATTTATTTTCAAATAAATTTTTATCTGGCGCTCTAGTGGCATAACTTTGTTTGAATGACCGCGAGACAGTCAATCGTTTTTGAAAATTAAGGGTCAACAACGGAGGAAAATTGAGGGCCAAAAATTAATTGGCCAAAAACGTAGTTTTGTAGTTGGTTTCACGCTGAATGTAGGAACAAGAAAGATATAAAACCACAAGATTTGACATATTTGAGTCAATAGGTCGTCAGGGTAAAAGTTGATCGTACTGACAGTCACTTCCGCCGGAAATGACGTTTGAAAATTTTCTCTTTGAAAAATTAAAAATGTAACTGAGCCCGGAGTTTAATATAAGAGGTTTGGACTTGATTTATTTTTTAAAATGACAGAATTAATAATATTCACAAAACTTGACTCAAAGAATTTTCGAAAAAATTCATAGCGCTTAAAATCTAGAAAAAAACGGTTATTTCAGCCTAAAAATCATGGGTTTTCGAACGTTACTATTTTGAAAAAATTTTGAATAAAATTCCTTTTATAGATTATTATTTCCGCATAGGTTGAACAATTTGGCGCTAAATATATATCCCGCCTATTATCTACATAATGAAAAACTTTGTAAATTGGGTAAATTTTTCCAAAACATTTACAGTTTTTTACATGTTCTTGAGAGCAACGGAGATAAATTACGTCTTTTGTCCAACTTTTATGTCGTAGAAGATCGACTCGGGAATCGTAGTTATTGCCAATGGTGAAAAGCGGAAACCCGCCTTTTCCGGTTACGCTTCCTAGAAAGTATTCTTTATCGCCCAGATAATGATATTTTGGTTTTTTATTTGTATTAAACTTGTATTTATCACGATGTCTGGATTCATAAGAAAACTTGAAAGATATATTAAAAATGTCTGAGAAAAGTGTCACACAAATATTACGAGTTTTTGTATTTAACAACTTCGAAAAAACAAATCAAGTCATTGATTTTTTTGGCCCTTGTTGGCCCAAAAGTTTTGACAAGAGTTATTTATTTTTTTGTTCAAAAATTTAAACGCGCCTGCATTAGAAATGAGTACTTTATTTGAATGGTTTTTCCGAGGTCATGTTAAAATTAAGTTTTCATTCAAAATAAAACCTGAAAACAGATAGATTTTCCGTTGTGGCTTAGATCTTCCTGTCTCGCTTCAAGGCAAAGGTGCTTGATATAGGGACCGCCAAACTTGATGGGTGTGTAATTACATAAGCGATCACTAAGACAACATAAATGGGATTCGAAAACGCGCTATAGAGATGAAAGCTTTGAAAGCCTTGAAAGCTTTGAAAGCTTTTTTTATGTGATTAAACGCAAAAAAGCCCCCTAGATGTTATTTTGATGAAAAATTCATCAAAATAACATCTAGGGGGCAATTGATTAGTTTGAATTTATGAGGGCAAGGTTGTTTTAATGTAATTAAACGCAAAAAAGCCCCCTAGATGTTAATTTGATGAAAAATTCATCAAAATAACATCTAGGGGGCAATTGTTAAGTTCGAATTTATTAAGGCAATCATTAAAACTTATACAAGACTAATTAATTGAATGATTTTCATGACAAAAGTTAACTTCATTCTCAAGAGATTGAATCATCGGAGTCAAAGCGGCTTGGCCATCATACACCCCTTCTCTGTACCGATCATCCATATTTTCAACCATTATGTCTTGATTAACAAATGTAGGATGACATTTTTTAGCGTGGTCAAATGCCGATTCGGCGGAAGAAAACCCTCGACAATGCGTGACACAAATAATTTTGTTTTCAAACATCTGCTTTATTTCTTCAATAACTAAATTCAGGGCGTGTTTTGAAGTTTCTGAAATCAAAATTGTTGGGTCTTCGACATATGCAAGAAAAGAAAGATCGTTAGTAGGAAAAATGAACTTAAGAAAATTTTTTTTGTGATAATTAGACATAGAAGTTAAATTTTCAATAATCGCTGAAATATGCCTTCTATATACTAAATCATATTTGTTTTGAACTTGTAATAAAAATAATGGGGTTTTTCGATACCTAGGATCATTTGCGGGTGTTTTATGAATTACAAAAAGTTCTGGAAATTCATATGGATTTTCTGAATTATTATGTATAGCATTACGAAAAGTCTCCTGATCTTCAAAATTATGACTATTTTTTTCCAAATCTAACAAAGTGCTCATAAATTTGTAATGGTCGATTAATTTTGAATCCCAGGTTATCGGGCGCCACTTAATTTCACCTAATAAACTGTGAGCGTATGCAGTTGCTATAATTTTAGACCTTTTAAATCGCTTCAAATTGACACATGGATACCTCTCTGTAACATCCGAAAGTGATTGAAGAATAGGAAGTGAATGCAAAAAATTAGTCGAAATTCCATCAGTAGGAAGATGATCAGCAGATGACTTAAAAATTACAAATTATCATGATGCGCAAGTTATATTTCAAAAAAAAGTAATTTGCGCTGAAAACGAAATATTTGATTATCAATGTTAATTTTTAAATAACTTACAGCAGGCTGCAAATCAATATTGAAAGGAATATCTGCAGGTTCTCTTTGTCTTTGAGCATAAGGGGCTGGTCTCTGATTTTGTGCCAAATTTCGCCGCCTTGAAGTTTCAGCTTCAAAAATTCTGACTTCTCTCAAGAAATCAAGTTCATTCGGAAACTGACGACTCAGGTTCCGGTGTCTTTGTCGAAGCGTTCGACGAGTTGGTGGCATTTTAAGTTTTATATTTTTCAAAATAGTTGATTATTTTATATATAATTTTTCATGCTCTCGACTCCACCAAAAACTCAGAAAACTCCCTGTCCATCCAATGTATAAAGTGAACAGGTGATCGCAGGATATATTTGTACGTATATCCTACTCGGCGATTCAGTGAAAGGTGTTAAATCTGTTATATCACAGGTGTTCAATAACGCAAAAATTATTAAAAACAGCCGCAAAATTAAATATCCTCACAAAAAATCCCAGGTCCGCTCCCGATTATCCCTGTTTGAAAAAAATCCCAAGTCCGCTTTTTTTCTGACTTCAAAAATGAATGATTTTTAAAAATACAGTCCCTTAAAATCCCAGGTCCGCTCCTTGATTATTCTTCATAAAAAATCCCAGGCCCGCTCCTTTTTTCTGAAATTGTAACCGTTTGATTTTAAAAAATATAGTCCCTTGAAATCCCAGGTCCGATCCGTTTTTCTGAATTTAAAAATGTATGATTTTAAAACATACAGTCCCTTAAAATCCCAGGTCCGCTCCTTGATTATCCCTCATAAAAAAAACCAGGCCCGCTCCCTCTTTCTGAAATTTTCAATGTTTGTTTCAAAAATAATTAATCAGATTACTAAAATAAACTCTTCACGGGTACGTTAATAAGCAACGAAAATGACATTTTTAGCCGTTTTTCTCAAAGTCTGGAATTCCTTCATTGTTTCTATTATTTCAGAAATTATTTCAGAAAACTGATTTCCCCAGAAAATTTCTGCAGTTTGACAAGATTTAAGCATTAGCGATCAAAGGTTTTTCTGAAGAAATTCGCCGAAAAAGTAAGAAAAAATAACTTTTGAACGGATCATCGGAAATAATCAAAAGTATGATTTTTGAACTTCTTGGAGCAAACTCTATTGGGAATTTTGCTTATTTTACTTTATAAGCGCTAATTCTCCCCTTTTGAACGTCCAAGGGTTAGAGATTTTATTTTAAGGGGGTCGGTGCATTTTGACAGATTTTAACTTTTTCAATTTTTCTTGTCTTGATGGGAAATCCGCGGATATCCGTATCTGTCAAAATGCACCGACCCCCTTAAGTCAAATCAAAAAACTGAAACCTAGTTTATTAACAGCGGGTCTCAAATCAATTACAAAAAATAATTATTATCAGCTGTTTTTGCTCACCTGTCCCTGAAATTCACTGCACCTTCCATTCAAATTAGATGAACACAAAAGTAATTTCATTCATCGTATAACATTATGAGCAAAATAACTTTCGTGTTAACCTGCGAGAAATTTTCTAAATTCATTTATTATGTTTCGAAAATGATTGAATAAATCGAAAGCTCAAAAGATTATTAGAATTTCTAAATGCCACCAAAAAATATAACTTTCTAAAATAAACAAAAATGCAATTTATATTTAAAATTTTAAAAAATACGACAGATTATCAAGATTCAGAAATTATAATTTCAGAAATTTTGCGATTTTCTCATTGGTTGAAAGTCGACTTTACCAAATATTCAAATGCAAGTCTTTATTTTGTCAGTCTCAATTCACTGAGTTTTAGTATATACATTTTAGGGGGTTGGTGCATTTTGACAGATACAAATATGGGCCCTTGATGAAGAACTCTATACTGGGTTTATATCTCTTTCTCACACTTTTGTTAATATCTCGGCCCTGATGAGCTAACGTAGTGTGTTTTAGAAGTAGGGCCGGGATATATATAAAAGTGTGATGAAAGTTGAGAAAGCCACGGGAAATTTTTTATCTGACCCATTAAATGTTTGCGAAAATTTTCGATTATCACGTTTCTTAAAAAAGACTTATAATTTGAAATTTTCAATTGTTGCCAAATCGTGCATAAGTTACGGAAAAAAGTGAGAACAAGGAACTATGTAGAACTATTTGAAAAAAATTAATTTGGGCCTGTGAGTAGTGAGCAGTAGTAGATTTTGCTTGAATTGTTGTTCTGACTAATTCGGCCAAAAATGAAAATAAGCGTAGACTTTTCTATTTTTGCTCTGAAATTGCCCGATGCTTATTCCTCAAATCAGCACAAATTCCGTATTTTCCCGAGTTGAAGGCGAAACGATCGAGGATTGTGATCAAGAGAATAATTTAAAGATGAAAGTACCGCACAGTCCGTTCCCATTGGGATAGGAGCTTTCGGACGAAGATGCAATATTTCATAAGTAGATCAGCTAGGCTTTTTTCAAATTTAAAATGTTTTTATAAAAATCATCTCAATGAACATTATCGCGCTTTGACCGGCTGAAGTCGAATAAGTTTTGATTGCTTTTTATTAAACTTAAAATAAATAAATAATAATTTTCAAACTTTTTCTCATTTTAAATTTGTGAAATTTTAACGAAAAAACATTTTGTACAATCAAAACATGTCATTTGATTAAGGCTACATGAAAAAAAAATCAAAAACGAAACTCTGAGACTAAAGAGCAAATATCCAGATTACTGTTTAATCCAAAATTACCGTGAAAGTTGATTCTGTCAGTAACAAATGTTTTGGATGAAAAATTTTGATGAAAAATGGAAAATATTTTTAAAGCTTTATTTGAAATTATTAAATCTAATTTAGATTTTATTTCAGAAATTTGAAATTATTATAAAAGTTATTTTGTTAAGTTTGATTTACAAATTTAAAAAAAATGACTTTTATTGGAATTTTAAATTAATTTAAGGGGGTAGCAGCGATGTGGCAGATTGGTACTTTTTTCGGAGTGATTTTTGAAAGAAAAAAAAATGTGAAATTTTTATTTTATTTTTTATCTAAAATGAAAGTGTCATACTTGCAAACGTTTAATTTTAAATTTTTTACATACTTAAGTATCTGTAAAAATATCAAAACCACTTTCATTACAACTCCATTTCCAACTTGACCCCGATGTGAGATTTTTTTTTAAAAGGCGATATTTATAAACTTCAGAACATTGTCGGGTGTAATGCACTAATTAGTGGGAGAATCATTATCCACATGCAAAATTTCTTGAAATATGAAAGTTTTTTTTCAATGAAAAATAGAGAAAAACAGCTTTTAGGAAAAAAAATTGACCTTCAATTGAGTTTAAATATAAGAAAAATGTCCTGACTTTTAAAAAGTTAAGTAGCCTATTACAACCCGCAATTTTATACAGATTTTAAAAATAATAAAATTTAAATAAATTGCGTGCCAAATGGCACAAACCGGTTCCTTAAGCAATTGTGTAAAATTCATCAGAAGTTCAGAAACGATATTCACTTGACCCTTGCATCGGTTGTAAATACGGAAACCAAATAGATACCAGAAAATTTCACAAGTGATTCGGCCTGATTTTTTACAGAGATTTCAAAAACTACTAATTAAAATTTTTGGACTTGATTGTGCGGAAAATTTCGTAATATTTCTAAAGAGTCGACAAACAAAATGACAAAAAAACATTCATGATTTTCAAACAGCAGTCAGAAAAATATGTAGACATGCATGAAAAAAGTTAAAGTGGCTATTTATTTCGTTTTTATTCACAGATTTCATAAAATTAATCAGAAAAGAATTTGGACGAAAAAATGCTTAAAATTTTCATAATGCTTTGAATTTTTTCGAAAATTTACGAATTATAAATAAAAAGTTTGAACTCAAATCGTTCCTTAAAATAGATAAAAAATGATTTAATGAGCTGATACACATTTATTGTGGTTCAACAACGATAATAAGCACAAAAAAATAAACCAACTAATTATTTTCGTAAGTTAAATTGGACCGCCATCTCTGCCACATCGCTGCTACCCCATTAAACAAAATCAAAATAAGATATGGTAAATTCAAATAGATGTTATCATAAATATTTCATCAAAAATTCAAAGTATAACAATTGAATTTACATCAAATAGCTTTTGATGAAAAATATAAATTATCTTTAAAGACTTTTATTCACAATTATAAGATCTTATCTAGTCTTTTTTTTCAAAAATATTTCACAAATATTTAAAAAATAACCTTTATCGGAATTCTGAATTTCTGAAAAAAAAATCTAAATTAGATCTAATAATTTTGAACAACGATCTTTAAAAATATTTTATATTTTTCATCAAAAATAAGGTGTAGTTCCGCAAATAAGATACAACAACATTGAGTGCATTTTTCAGTACTCGAATCGCTTCGATTTTAGTAACAAAAAATGCACTCAATTTTTTGGTATCTAATTTGTGGAACTACACCTAATTTTTGATGAAAAATATAAAATATTTTTAAAGAACGTTATTCCAAATTATTTGATCTTATTTAGACTTTTTTTTCAGAAAATCAGAATTCCGATAAAATTATTTTGTTGACATTTTATTTACAAGAATTCAAAAAATAACGTTTATCGGAATTTTGAACTTTTGAAAAAAAAGTCTAAATTAGATCTAATAATTTTGAATAAAGGTCTTTAAAAATAATT
>SCLH01000358.1:676953-693487 GCA_004367855.1 Oikopleura vanhoeffeni
TTTTTTGACTTACTCTGACAATTAACAGGAAATGAACCAGCGAAGAATTGCTTTTAATTGGAATGATTGAATCGTAAGAAAGGCTATTTGGCATTTTTTTGTTTAAATCGGAGCGTTTTGAAAATTTAATTTTCGTCACTTCATTTATCCTTAGCAGTTGGAGAGATTTGTATTTTGTAAATGGCCATTTAAAAGATTTCAATTTCACAATATTTCCGGACGGATCTTAAAATTTCAATAAGAACCATTTTCTTATTTTTTCGATACAAGTATTTCTTCAATTTTTGAAAATTTTAATTTTTTCGAAAATTTTTGATAAAAATCTATTTTGAAAACTACAATTTACCTTTTTTATGTAAATCAAAGAAATCTCCATTATGAATAAAATAATACTTATTAAAATCGAAATAAAAACAGGTAAATAAATTTGGCGGAAGTGAATTTCTTTCAGTCGACCACTTTTCGTTACCCAAGTCATAGAATGACGAAAATCCGACTGGAAATCCGGAGCAAGTGAGATGATTTCCAGTCGTCTTATCAAGTTCAAAATTTTATTACGTATTTTTTGAAAATATTCGATTGTATATTAAAAAGGCATTTTTCTGTCATCGCAACTTTTTGTTCAATTTATCATTCAAATGTTTAAAATTCAAAAAAAAAAATTCCAACCGTTTTTTTATTCTTAAGAAAATTTAGAAAGTATTGTTAAAACAATTTTTTTTTTTCTTTTTTTTTTCTGGGTTTCTCTCTTCTGTGGAGGTCGGTTAAACTTGTACTTTTAAAGATCACTCTTGTTTCACTTGAAATGCTAATAAAATCGTGAACGTAGATAAAATTTTCCTTCTAAGACGAAACAATCAACTTAAAGTAGATCTTGGCTTCTATTCGTTCAAATTAAGGTTAATATGGTCTTAAAAATCCTATAGTAGCTTTTATATTTGCCCTCTCCGCTACATATCTACTCGTTGGTTCTCAGCTTGTTTTTGGAAAAGTCATCATCATGTAATAAACTAAAACATAGTAACTTTTTTTTAAGAACTTTTTTATAAAGACATAGCTTCGGAAGCAAACCATAAACCGTCCAAACTTAATATAAAAAATATCAGGTATAGTCCCTGAAGAGCAGGCTTCCAATAAGGGAATGGATACCCCGCCGATTCTGTATCCCATCGCTTTCCCGTTTTTATCCCCTCAAATCGGGATAAAAGAACGGGATAGGAATGACCAGGAATAGATATCCCTCTTTTTTCCCGGGCCTGGGAGTAGACTTTTCCTTTTTTATCCCCGTTTTAGTGAATACGATAACAAATTTTAAGAAAAGAGCGGAACATTGTAGGATAAGGACGGAAATTTGTCGATACTCGCTCATTCAATGATACACACATCTTGACCACTTAAATCCGACTCATTCTTCCCGTTTGACGGTGAAGTGTATTTGAATTGTATTTAATTATTAAATAATATTCAGGCGGTATAGTGCGAGTTAGAATAATTTCAAACATTCTATCCATATCACTTTGGAAGCGTGCTAAAGGTCTTAAAAGGTACTGCTTTAAAAAGCACGTTATGGTTCTTGCATGTCTTTATTGAGCTTATTTTAAGAGTCTCGCGCAGACTACATTTTTGGTGCTAGCCTTCATCACTTTTTGATTAATCTGTGAGATTGGGCTGAGGGAGCCAATCCTAACACTCCTAATGAACCTCGGTCCCTAGCCACCTCATCGAGGCGCGTTCAGCCAACATTCTCCAGTGTTTACATCCAAAAATGATAAAGGGGATATCCCTTGTAACACTTTTGGGTGATTCTGATAGATTGTAGGCTGAAAAGAAAGAAGGAAGAAGCGCCTCAATGCGTGGCTAGAAGGCGGTCTCTCTGGAATGTTTGTTAGGGATTGGCTCGCCCCAACCTTCACATGCCTTTTCAAATCACGCCAAGTAGTCCGCTATGGTACGCGCGCGCTGTGGGGGTGAGCAAGGACATAGTTTATAACAGGCTATATACTGCTACAAATTCCATCATTTTGATAAACATGCTAAAAACCAAGATCATATATTTTCAAAATGCATGAACGTACTTTTCTTGCGGACTGGAGTATCGGAATGAAATCAAATGCCACAGTTGGGTTCAGATTGTTCTTATATATTCTCAGATGAAAACATGAAACTAAAGTTGTGAACATTTTTCTGTTTGATCTCGTCAACTCTATGGCGGAGTACCCTTTTAATGACTCAAGGTCCAATTCTACATTTTTAAAATGCTGTCGGTTTCCAAAATTATAGTCTGGACCACCGCTCCAGAAGAAAACCTTTTTGACCCCAGAGTTGTTTGTCGGGCAAATTTGTCATTCCTGTTGAAAACTGCGGTCAGAATATCAGGCTCCCAATAACAATGTTTAATCTTGGAATAAATTTTCTATAACGGAGTTTCAGTATAACCTTTTTTAAGATTTCCTCGAATTTATTATGGGTTTTGAATATCAAAATAAGGACGAGTATAATAAAAATGTTTTTCACATAAATTTTATAGGATTCTAGCTTTAAATCGAAAGGAAATCTCAGATTTACCAGCTAAAGAAAAGTGCCTATCGAAATTGCTGCACATAAAAATAAAGCATATTTAGATGCATGAATGTAGCTTTGTCAGCAGCAAGTATTATCCTTCCCCAACGGACTCCATCTCAAAAACGTTTACTAATTCTTCTAGTTTAAGGGGCTCCCGTGTTTCTAATTTATTATCGGTGTGTTCACTCAAGCAAACCTACTAAGACATCACCAGCCAACATCGTGGGCTCTTCGAACACGCGCTATACGAGATCTAACTTTCAAACGCTGGCTTTCGAGATGGAGTTCGTTGGAAAAGAATATGGATGTTTCCCAAGCTGGTTAAAATTCCCTAACATTAAGGTTTTGAGGTCGGAGTGTTTGTTAGCATTTGGAAGCCGATGAACTAAGTCGTCCAACTCCAAATATATTTATCTCATAAAATACTTTGAAATTTAATTAACGAAAAGTCAAGTATTCGAATCAAAAATATTATTCAACAAGTTTGAACTAAATTCCTTTAACATTCCGCATCGAGGCATGTCGACAACGACTTCTAGTGGATATGGCCACTTTTTCTGTCAAGCTTACGGATCATAAACACAGTCCTTTCTGATCACAAGCTCTGTTCATCAAGGTAGTTATTACCAAACGGTTGCTGACGGCTGTGAAGTTAATGCTGAGGCTCAATATTTTTTCATCTTTGGTGGAGATTTTTAATAAATTATACTTTTACAAATACAAAGGATTTCCCTTATTTCCCATTTACAAATAGTCCGAGTAAAAATGGGTATTGATTTATTGACAAAAGACATATTTCTGAGCGGCCTTTAAAGAACAGCTTGTCTCCCATGAATCTTAATCTAATAAAACTGATCTTCACACAACGTCCAATTTTGACTAGGTGAGTACAAAAAATTCGGAGTTCATGCCACGCTTTTAAAACCGGGAAATTAAAAGCCAGCGTAGTCGTTTTCTTGAACAGGAGAGTTAGGAGACATCCTCAGAAAATTTTCTATACACAATTGTAGATTTACATATAATCAACGGCTTTAAGCGGGGGTTGTGGTGTAAGAATGTTCGAATACTTGTTCGAAATTGCCCATTTGCTCCAGCATGCGTCTGGGAATGGTCATTAACTTGTGATAGAATAAATCGAGATAGAAAAAAATACTGCGAGACTGTCAACTTCTCTTTTCACTGCAATGTGATGAATTGTTTCAATCTGGAAGGCGTGACCACTCGGTGTTCCGCACTAAAAAAACCATAAATAGATGTTCCTACATTCCATAAATGCGTAACCTCTCGTCAATTGATTATTTAAAGTTGAATCAAAATATTGACAATAAAATAAACAATCTGAAAGTACGAATTATCCGGATAAATATCGTTTCGCCATCAAAAAAAAAAAATCTCCTTCCATTTACAGGTAAAAAGGAAATTCCAGAAAATTCGGGTTAATCGTCTTTGCTTCAATTGAATAAAACAGACACCATTTATGAAACCGTATCCAAGTTCTGTGAGATACTTTACCCTGCCGTCGCGTTGGACAAAAAAATCTATTTCTGTTAGGTTTGTTAATTTAAGTAAAAATAGGTTCATTTGATACTAATTTCCCATCTGGTGTAAAATCTCTCAAGCCATCGAAAGAACAAAAAGCCGCCTACGCCGCAAGATCCTTCTTGTTTGTATGGACAGAAACACAGAATCAACACGCGTGAATTCTCGACGGAACATTTCGACAGCTCATTGATTGGACATGTTCCCTTATGCCTTAGGTGCTCTGATATATCGCGGAGCCGACAGTCTAGAGCAAGTCCTTAACTCTCTTTTGTTCATTGATGCTTGCATTCTTTTACAACCAAACAACCCCCTAAACTTGAAGGTCAAGTTCCAAAGTCACTCAAACATTCGACATTTTATTATTTCCGACATTTGAAGGTTATCGAATTCACATTATATGTTTTCGTTGACTAAAAAAAATCATCTGAAAAACTTCGAAATTTTTTTTGTGACATGCGTCATTTTCGATGAATATTTGTGAGGTACAAGACAAATGGGGGATATGTCGTGCCAACGATATTTTGTATCGTGGGCGGTTGAAAGATTACTTTTAATAGCGCCTTGTCTAAGCTAACCAACGCAAAACGACAAACCCATTATTACTATTGTATTCAAATCAACATACCTTAAGGGCCTCGGTGCATTTTGACAGATACGGATAGAAGCTCTTGATGAAAAACTCTTTACTGGGTTGATATATTCTTCTTAATATACCATCAAAATGATGTTTCATGATCTAGGCAACTTTTGTAACTAGCGAATTTTTGCATTATGGCTATGTAAGAAAATTTTAAGCTCGAATTTAACTTTTCGAATTTGACAAATTATGAGAAATTTTCGATAAAAGTTCCGAACATTCCGAAAAAATGCCTTATTTTTCATTCAAAATTTTCTTTCAAGATTTGTTTCAAATCAACGAAAGAAATTCTACAAAATGGCTACTTTTACTTTTCGACTAAATGACCTCATATTTTTTATATACTCTTTGAAAAATTATATGACANAAAGTGGCTCTCATGCCTCAGGGGGATATTAATACTCAAATGAGTCAGGAGGTAACAATTTTAGGAAAATATATTATTATTTGATGAATTGTTCTTGTTAAAATTTATAAAAAAAATCAACATTTTTTGTTAAATTTTTCTCCAAAGATGGACACGTTTTGATAAAGCGCTTTCGTTTTTTCTCTTCAGAAAGTTTTTTCGCTTGAATCGATTCAGAATATTGGCACTGCCAATTTTGGAACCAAAAGAACGTTACTTTAACGTATACCGGCGGTATAGTACCGCTGAAGTCATTTTTAATCGTACGTTCAAAAAACCACAAAAATTTACGGAATGGTCAAGCCTTCGCAACCACTGAATTTGATTTATTAATTCGAGATAAAACATTTTTTTCGATGTGCTCAAAATTCGATTTTTAAAAGTGTTATTTTATTGGCTCGAGAAACCTTTAGGAAATGAGCCTTATTTTTGGGAAATTTTGTAACTTTCACTTGTTGTATAAAAGAGCAGAAGTCATTGCTGGCAGTCGATTCCATGCTTGAACTTTATCACTTTGTCGGAATTTTATATCATGCAGGCGATTTTCTCTGGAGTAGTTCACGAATTCTGTTAATCTCATTTTTGCATATTCAGAGTCATTAGCAAGAATATCGGTACTTCTATTTTCATATTTCGAACAGTTTGCTACAAAATTCAACATTTAGTATTAAAAACTTAACTTTAATCTTAATTTTCAGAAAATGTACTTTTATTCCTGTTTATGAGGCAGCTGAGATTTCCATATACACTTGAAAAAAAATGGAAAGAAGTTTTCTATTCATTTTCTACGAAAAACTGGGTTTTTTTACATAAAATTTGTCCTAATAATATTTCCCAAATTATCGTATATTTTGCCGAATTGTATCATTTACCGAAATTCTGCTTATATTTCCCCAAATTCTCCTTATATCCCGAAATGTCACTCCCGAATTGTCACTTTATCACACTTTTGTGACGTTTGTGCCTGAATAGCAAACGTAGTGTGTTTTTTAGTAGGAGGACCCGAAACGTAACAAAGTGTGATAAAGGGATGTTTTCATAAAATTATATTTTCAAATTGTTTTATACGCAAAAATATTATATTAGAAGAATTCGGGAAACTTATACGGACAATGTACCGGGTATATATAATACCCTGTTGATTTTTCTCCGAAATTGTTTTCATAAATCGACGGACTAAATCAAATATCGTAGGTTTTGGCTATAATTTCCCTCAATTGTTTCCCAGAGGGTGTCCTTATAGACAAAAACCACAGTAATAGAAATTTTGAATATAATGAATTTTTTTGACTTACTCTGACAATTAACAGGAAATGAACCAGCGAAGATTGCTTTTAATTGGAATGATGGAATCGTAAGAAAGGCTATTTGGCATTTTTTGTTTAAATCGGAGCGTTTTGAAAATTTAATTTTCGTCACTTCACTTATCCTTGCAGTTGGAGAGATTTGTATTTTGTAACATGGCCATTTAAAAGATTTCAATTTCACAATATTTCCCGACGGATCTTAAAATTTCAATAAAACCATTTTCTATTTTTTCGATACAAGTATTTCTTCAATTTTTGAAAATTTTAATTTTTCGAAAATTTTTGATAAAAATCTATTTTGAAAACTAGAATTTACCTTTTTTATGTAAATCAAAGAAAATCTCCATTATGAATTTAAAATAATACTTATTAAAATCGAAATAAAAACAGGTAAATAAATTTGGCGGAAGTGAATTTCTTTCAGTCGACCACTTTTCGTTACCCAAGTCATAGAATGACGAAAATCCGACTGGAAATCCGGAGCAAGTGAGATGATTTCCAGTCGTCTTATCAAGTTCAAAATTTTATTACGTATTTTTTGAAAATATTCGATTGTATATTAAAAAGGCATTTTTCTGTCATCGCAACTTTTTGTTCAATTTATCATTCAAATGTTTAAAATTCAAAAAAAAAAATTCCAACCGTTTTTTTATTCTTAAGAAAATTTGAAAGATTTAAAAATTCTGGTTCTCTCTTCTGTGAGTGTTAAACTTGTAACTTGTTAAAAAATCACATCTTTGAAAATGCTAATAAATCGTAACGTTAGATAAAAATTTTCCTTCTAGAGAAACAATCAACTTTAAAGTAGATTTTGGCTCTATTTCGTTCAAATTAAGGTAATAATTGTCTTAAAAATTATAGCAGTTTTATATTCCTCCGCTATAATTCCTACTCGTTGTTCTCAGCTTGTTTTGAAAGTATCATCATTGATAAACATAAAACATAGTAACATTTTTAAGAACTTTTTTATAAAGACAAAGTCTGAAGCAAAACAAAACCGTCCAAAATTAATATAAAAAATATCAGGATAGCCCTGAAGAGCAGGCTTCCAAAAGGGATGCATCCCCGCCGATTATCTATCCCCATCGCTTTCCCGTTTTTATCCCCTAAATCGGGATAAAAACGGGATAGGAATGACAGGATAGATTATCCCTTTTTATCCCGGGCCTGGGATAGACTTTTCCTTTTTTATCCCGTTTTTGTGAATACGAACAAAATTTTAAGATACAGACGGAAATTGTAGATAAGGAGGAAATATTGTGATACTCGCTCAATTCATGATACACATCTTTGACACTTAAAATGACTCATTTCTTCCGGTTTGACCGGAAGTGTATTTGGAATTGTATTTAATTATTTAAATAATATTAGGAGGTATATTTGAGAGTTAAATAATGTCAAAAATTCTATCCATATCACTTTTGGAAGCCTGCTAAAGAGGTTTAAAAGGGTACCTGTCTTTAAAAAGACGATTATGTGTTTTTTGAGCTTATTTTAAGAGTCTCGCGCAAGACTAGATTTTTGGTTACATATCCCTTCATCATCTTTTGATTAATCTGTGAGATGTGGGCTGAGGGAGCCATCTTAACACTCCAAAGACCCGTCCTAGCACTCATGAGGCCGCTTTTCAGCCAC
The DNA here is from genome assembly GCA_004367855.1 of Oikopleura vanhoeffeni. Lineage (NCBI taxonomy): Eukaryota > Metazoa > Chordata > Appendicularia > Copelata > Oikopleuridae > Oikopleura > Oikopleura vanhoeffeni. The sequence continues at coordinate 685,043 of SCLH01000358.1, forward strand.
ATCTCACAGTTTAATCAAAAAATGTAAAGATATCCCTTTAACACCTTTTGGGTGATTTGATAGATGTAGGCTGAAAAGAAGAGAAAGCGGCCTCATGAGTGGCTAGAAGGGGTCTCAGGAGTGTTAGGATTGGCTCCCACCTACATCTTTCAAATCACCCAAAAGGTGTTAAAGGAATATAAAACTCTACAAAAATCCATCAATTTTGATAAAATGCTAAAAACCAAGACCATATATTTCAAAATGATGAAACCGTACTTTCTTGACGGAGTATGGGAATGAAATGCCACAAGTTTGGTTCAGATTGTCTATATATTCTCAGATGAAAAACATGAAAATAAAGTTGTGAACATTTTTTGTTTGATCTTCAACTCATGGGAGTACCCTTTAATGACTCAAGGTCACAATTCTACATTTTAAAAATTTCGTTTCAAAAATATAAGTGGCACACCGCTTCCGAAAGAACCTTTTGACCCAAGGTTTGTCGGGCAATTTTTTGTCCTCGTTGAAAACTGCGGTCAGAATATCAGGTCCTAAATGTTTAAATTTGGAAAAATTTTTCTATAACGGAGTTTCAGATAACTTTTTAAAGATTTCCTCGAATTATTATGGGTTTGAAATATCAAAAAAAAGGACCAGTTAAAAAATGTTTTTCACATAATTTATGAATTCTAGCTTTAAAATCGAAGAAATCTTCAATTCCAGCTTAAGAAAAGGTGCTATCAAATTGCTGAATAAAAATAAAGCTATTTAGATGCATAATGTAGCTTTTTCAGCAAAGTATATCCTTTTCCAACGAACTCCATCTCAAAAACGTTTACTATCTCTATAGCTCGTGTTCTAAATATTATCGGTGTGTAATCACTAAGCAAAACTAAGACAATCATCAGCCAACATCGGTGGGATTCGAACACGCGCTATAGAGATAGTAAACGTTTTTGAGATGGAGTTCCGTTGGGAAAAGATATGGATGTTTCCAAGCTGGTACAAATTCCCTAACAATTAGGTTTTTGAGGTCGGTTTTTAGCAGTTTGGAAGCGATGACTAGAATGCGTCCAATTCCCAAATATATTTATCTCATAAAATACTTGAAATTAATTAACAAAAGTCAATTATTCGATCAAAAATATTATTCAAAAGTTTTGAACTAAATTCCTTTAACTCGCATACGGCATGTCGACAACGACTTCTAGGTAATGGCCATTTTCTGAAGCTTATCGGATCATAAACAAGTCCTTTCTGACCACAGCTTGTTATCATAAGGTAGTTATTCCAAACGGTTGCTGAAAGTGTGAAGTATTCTGAGCTCATATTTTTCTTGGTGGAGATTTTTAATAAAATTATATTTAAAATTACAAAGGTTTTTCTTATTTCTCCATTTAACAAATATCGAAAGTTAAAAATGTGTATTGATTTATTGACTAAAAGACATATTTCGAGGGCCATTTTAAATGACAAATGTTTGTCCATGGAAATTTTATCTGAAAAACTGATTTAAAGTCCAATTTTGATAGTGTGAGAAAAATTCGGTTATCCAGCTTTTAAAACCGGAAATAACAAGCAAGCGTAGTTTCAGTTTTTGCAAACAAAGTTTAGGAGAATCTCCTCAGAAATTTTTAATTAAGAGTTTAATAATCAACGGCTTAAGGGGGTTGTGAGTGTAGAATGTTGGAATAGCTTGTGAAATTGCATTTGTCAGCAGGTCTGGAATGGTCAATAACTAGTTGATAAGAATAAATGAGAAGAAAAAAACTGGACGTTAAAACTTCTCTTTCAACTGCAAGTGAAATTTTTCAATTCTGGTCAAGGGTGACTCACTGTGTGCCGTACTAAAAAACCAATAAATAGATGTCTCTATTCATAAATGCGTTAACCTCGTCAATTTTGATTTAAATTGAATCAAGAAAATATGTTCTGAAAAGTACGAATTATCCGGATAAATATCCGTTTCGCCAATCAAAACATCTCCTTCAGTTTAAGGTAAAAATGAAATTCAGAAAATCTGTTATTCTTTTGCTTCAAATTGAATAAAACAGACCATTTATGAAACGTATCAAGTTCTTGGATACTTTACCCTTCGCGCGTTGAAAAAATTATTTTCTGTTGGTTTTTATAAGTAAAAATAGGTTCATTTGATATAATTTCCCAGCTGGTGAAAATCTCAAGCATCGAAGAAAAAAGCCGCCTACGCGCAAGATCTTTTGTTGTTGGACAGAAAACACGAATCAACAGCGTGATTCTCGACGGAAAATTTCGACAAGCTCATTGATTGGACCATGTTATACTAATCTTTCGCGAGCCGAAGTCTAGAGAATCTTTACTTCTTTTGTTCAATGCTTGCATTCTTTACACCAACAACCCTCAAACTTGAAGGTCAAGTTCAAGATCATCAAATTCGACATTATATTCCGACATTGAAGGTTATCGAATTCACATTATATATTTTCGTTGACTAAAAAAAATCATCTGAAAAACTTCAAAATTTTTTTTGTGACATGCATCATTTTCGATTAATATTGGTGAGGTACAACAAATGGGGAATATGTCGTACCAACGATTTTTGTATCGTGAGCGGTTGAAAGATTACTTATAATAGCGCCTTGTCTAAGCTAACCAACGCAAACGACAACCCATACATTATAATTTGTATTTAAATCAACATACCTTAAGGGCCTCGGTGCATTTTGACAGATACGGATAGAAGCTCTTGATGAAAACTCTTTACTGGTTGATATATTCTTCTTAATATACCATCAAAATGATGTTTCATGATCTAGGCAACTTTTGTAACTAGCGAATTTTTGCATTATGGCTATGTAAGAAAATTTTAAGCTCGAATTTAACTTTTTCGAATTTGACAAATTATGAGAAATTTTCGATAAAAGTTCCGACATTCCGAAAAAATGCCTTATTTTTCATTCAAAATTTCTTCAAGATTTTGTTCAATCAACGAAAAGAATTCTACAAAATGGCTACTTTTACTTTCGACTAAATGACCTCATATTTTTTATATACTCTTGAAAATTTAATGACAGGTTAAGTGATTTTTGGTCAAAATGATTAGAAATATTTAAAAATTTTTCTTATTAATAGTTCAAAAATTTCAAACTAATTTTTTTTGGAATCCTTGGCTGAAATATTAGGAATGGCTCCTTTCACTATATTTAAATATGCGTTGTTTTGTTTCTTCGTCTTGTTTATACTCTGAATAATTCTTTTTGAATGAAAATACGGTTTGCGCGAAATACAGTTAAGCCTCTTTATTCGAGAATTAAAAAAGTTTATTTCACTGAGACTTGCCTAATTGTAAGCGACCGTTTTAAATTTATTTCATTTAACTCATGAAAAAAAATATTTTTTCGATGTGCTAAGATTTCGGTTTTTTCATTTTTTCAAAAATTTAAATTTTCGATGTCGACTTAAAAATCGTATTATTTAAACTAATACATTTTCAACGGTGGACAGGACCGTATTTTTAAGTTCATAATTAATAAAAATAATTTTACTGTAATTTAGACACCTTCGATAGCAAACGCGCGTTTTTTGAGTGTTATTTTAAAAGACGACTTATAAAGTAAAATACTCAACTGAAGAATTTCAGATAAAACAAAGTAAGCTGAAAATGACAACTTGTGTTTGAAAATTTTTATCCGAAAATTTTGAAGTGCAAAAGTTTCTTATCAAGACAAAACAAATGAAAAAGTGCAAATGACCGAGGCCCTTAACCTATGGTGTCCGCCGTTAAAGTGGTTTCTTCAACTCTCTAGAAATAACCTCAAGTTAGAAATTTTAGGACAAAAAAAATTGAAAACTTATTCAAAATCAAGATTATGATTGGTTAAAACTTGAACAATCAGAATAGGGCTTCAAAGTTTTGGAATTTTATTTTCTCAAAATGGTCATCGCGGATTTTTTCGGACCACGGATCGTTACACTGATTTTTGTGTGTGAGTGTATAAAGCGTAAAGATAGCCCTTGGGCTTTTATGACGTATACCGTATACGGTATACGAGTCTATTACGTCACTCTAAGCGTCATTTGTAGAGCGCAAAAAGCAAAACCCTAGGGAAAATGCAGTGAAACAGTGATTTACAGTTTTTCCCTCTTGATTTAAGCTTATACAGGAGAATCAGGGTTAACGGGTTGATGAGATATATTAATTTTCTCCTGTATTTCTATAATCAATGAATTATGTAGTTATGATAAGAATATTTTATCACCTCATACCTTTATATCGATATCCAAAAATTAAAAATTGAGCTATAAATTAAATTCCTTATTTTAATCTCAAAAGACAAAACTCAGAGATTTAACCCGTCTAATTCACACATATATTGGCATTTGAAATTATCTGGGAACTGTCTCGTCTTCCGCGCTCATCTAAAAAACTGGAGAAAAAAGTTTAAAAAATTTTCGATCAGAGATTTGAGGTTAGGTATTTATATTTATTTAAATTTTCTAATTAAAATCTGTCCCTTTGATATTCGTTTCACCGCGTTCCAACCAATTTCTTCTATGCTACATGAAAACATATAAATTCCAGATTCTGAAGACGCTAAAATACAAAGTATTAAAATATAAAACTCAAATTCAGATCAGAAAATGCTCACTTTTTAATTAATAATGAAATTTTTACTCGATAAGTAGATTCTGTAATTTTTCCTTAAAATTTCAGATGTTTTTGTAATTTATTATGTTTTGATGGTTATTGAATGATCATTTTTATTTCAGAAAATACTGTTTGTCAAAATAAATTATTTTAAATAGTTAAAATAAAGAATCCAAAACAGAGGAGCCTTAATTTTTAAAGAATAACCACGAGAAAGTAAGCCTTGGTACGAATTTTATGAAACTTTTTTCTTAACAGAAATGATTTTGTTTTCAATGTTAAATTTTAGAAGAAATTAATTGTATAAATTATTTTTCATAAAACCTTTCGCTCTAACATATTTTCAAAATGGCAATTTTCGACAAAATGTTACAATAAATTTATTTATTAAAATAAATAAGAGTAATTATTTTAAATAATGTTAGAGCGAAAGGTTTTATGAAAAATAATTAATACATTTAATTTTTTCTAAAAATTAAGATTGAAAACAAAATCATTTCTGTTAAGAAAAAAGTTTCAATAAATTCGTACCAAGGCTTACTTTCTCGTGGTTATTCTTCAAAAATTTAGGCTCCTCTGTTTTCGATTCTTTATTTTAACGTGACGTGAATCATGTTTTCAAAAACTACATTTAAAAAATCTTCAGAATTTGTTTATCGCAAAGATTTGAGCAATAATTCACCAAAATTTTTTTATGAACTTACTGGATGCAATACCAAAAATTCGTAAGTCTCCATCATATCGAATTTCCTTCAGTTTTTTTTGCAGAAAATTTCCTTGTTCCAAGAACATACGGCGAAAAGTTCGATAAGGCTAATTAAATACATTCAGTGGTAAGGGTAAAATAATATGAAAAAAAAATCAAAACTTGACATTTACCTGTCTGAGGAGGAATCGTTTGCACGCTTTTGCAACTTCATCGACTTTGATCGTGTCTGTCAATTCAAGAATTCTTAGAACTTTTGTCATGGTCAAATTCGATGTCAATCAGTTGAGTTTCACAATATTCTAATATACGGTATATTATAATTTAAACAGTATTATACCGCATCAGTAGAGAAAAAATATTATGCGCAACTAATGAGCATTTTCAGTTTGAAGGACTAATGTAGGGGCCTAACTGTATGGCATCCGAGGTCAGGACTAAAATTCGCAATTCTCAATCTTTCAGAAAATCCGAAATTCGAAAATATTTTTGAATTTTATATTGAATTTTCGAAATTTTGGTCCGATTATGATTGGTTTATATCCGACCAATCAAGTTTTACAACGACGACTGATTTTTCGATTAAATTTTCGTGGTGAATAGATAATCTATTAGAGATTCATGTGCTATTGACATTGTTATCGACATAAATTTTTGCTTGGGATCTTAGTTTTTGCTGGAAACTGATTGACACTGTTGATTGGTCAATGAGAGTTGAAATGTTTTTAAACACCTACGTGTTTTTTAGTCAAACTTTTAATCGGCGGAGGAGAGCTAAAGCGAAAAACTACGATCGTTAGCAAAAATGTGACATGCTGTATTAGTCACACATTTTTTAGTCTTGGAATATTTAAAATTTTTGAGTTCACTTCGAGAAAATCAGATATTATTTTGAACACCCTGAACTTAAGAAGAACTTTACGAATATGGAAGAAACAAATCTTGAGGACTTTTTATCAAGAAAATTTTTTGAGGATTTTATTCATTTTAATAGAAAAAAGTTGGTCAAACATGCAAATACACCTATTTAATTAGGGCTCCGTAATACGGAACTTATAATTAACTTAACCGACAAGTAAAAAATGGTTTAAAAGTGATTCGTCAAGAAATCGAACATTCAAATTTTCTAAATAAAAAAAAAATTGTTTCTTTCAATTTCTCGGCCAATCATTTCCAGCGCCAAAATTTCATACAAAATAATGCAAATATTTTATCTACTTTAGTTTAGTTGATTTAAATATTTTTACCAGACATCCGGCGTATACTGGTGATAGCAAATGAGTAGTGTTTTTTGTCAAAAGTTTTCAGGCTATGCGACAAATGTGTACTTGAAGAACTCAAACGCTCCCTAAATATTTGATTTTGACTGTCGAGACGTCTCAAAGTTCGAAAATATGTAGGGTTTTCGCCGTATTAAATTATTTATTTGCTTATTTAGTCTGCTGTTTTGAGCGGCTGGCCAAAAACCTCAAAGCCATTTCCTACTATAGTATTAATTGATTTCAAATAAGTGATACCACTTGAGCTGTAGCTTATCAACTTGTGGCATTTATTCAAAATGTTCGCATTCTTTACAAATTCTCAGAAGAAGTTATAGAATTTTTTATTGTGAAATTTTTGTCGAGAAATTATTTTATTGTGAAACTCTTTCAGGTTAGTGATGGCATTTAGAGCATTTTGAGTGAGCGCCTGTTCAGTAAAATTTGGATTTAAAATTTTGAGCTATGAAAACTTTCGTATTTCTTTTAAGACAACAAAAAAATTTGTACAGAATTATTGATTTCAGAAAAATTTTCACTATATTTCTTACAGTAAACCTTAAAAATACTAGAAATCAAAAATGGTGTCGACAAGGCAATGTCGCACTAACGCATTTCTTGCGGTTACTATTTCGGAATTGACGTTCATAAACTACTGTATAGACTATACAGTTTAGTCTTTACAGTATAGACTTATAGTCATGATAAACTTAGTCCATAAGACTATACTAAGCTTATTTAAAAAATGCGTTTTTTAAAAGATAGGAACAGATGAAGATGGAGATAAAAACTCTGGTAGGGGATTATCCTGGTCTATCCAGTATATTATGAATATTAATTAATTTCCTTGAATAAACTAGTACAGAACTGAAAAATGTATTTAAAGAATGGTACAGGCAATATATTGCAATTAAATAAAGCTCCAAAAGTTGAGCGAAAAGGATCAACATTTTCGGCATATATTTTGAAAATTTTAATACCATGTAGTTGATGGGAAATGGTCGATTGTTTAATGTATGAATAATCAGCAAATCAAACAAGCGGGAAATAAGCTTAAAGGGGGTAGCAGTGATGTGGCTGATTGGTTCATTTTTTCGGAGTGATTTATGAAAGAAAAAAATGTGGAAAATTTTATTTTTATTTTTTATCTTCAATAAAAGTGTTCATTCTTGCAAACGTTTATATTTTTAATTCTTCAACATACTTAAGTATCTGTAAAAATATCAAAAAACACCTTTCATTATAACTCCATTTCCAACTTGACCCGATGTGGGAGAATTATTATCCATATGAAAAAATTTCCTTAATATGAAAGCTTTTTTCATGAAAAAAAAGAGAAAAACAGCTTTTTAGAAAAAAAATTGACCTTCAATTGCGTTTCAATATTAAAAAACCTCCTGACTTTGAAGAGAAACATAGCTTATAACACCCGAAATTAAATTGAGATTTTTGAAAAATAATATTTAAATGACGAATAAAAATTAGGCCCGGAAAAAAGAATTCTTTAAGGGGGTAGCAGCGATGTGGCAGACTGGCGTCAATTTAACTTACGAAAATAATTAGTTGGTTTATTTTTTTGTGCGTATTCGTCAGCTGAACCAGAATAAATGTATATCAGCTCATTAAAATATTTTTTTTACTATTTAAGGAAAGATTGAGTTCGAACTTTTATTTGTAATTCGTAAATAATTCAAAGAAATTCAAAACATCAGAAATTTCACGCATTTTTCACCCAAAATTTTTTTTGTTTTTCTGAAATCTGTCAATAAAAACGAAAAAATAGCCACTTTAACTTTTTTCATGCATGTTTTCATATTTTCTGAATGCTGTTTAAAAATCATAACATGTTCATTTGTCATTTTTGGTCGAGT
>SCLH01000358.1:694881-757854 GCA_004367855.1 Oikopleura vanhoeffeni
CCGGGTTGTGCCATTTGCACGTAATTCTAATATAAATTTTTATTATGCTTTATTTATTAAATTTTTATCATTTTTAAGCTGATTGATATTAACTCATTGATCGAGAAGAATTCAAAATATCCCCCTTTCACAATTGGAATATTTGGGCCCTGTGTAGTTAACGTAATGTGTTTTTGGTAGTAGGGCCCAAATATTCCAGATAGTGTGAAGGGGAATATAACTTTTTGCTTAGATTTAGATTACTTTGTCGGTTGAAGGTCAGTCAAAAGTAAGCAAAAATAAGCCTGATATGAGACGGAAATATTTAAATAAAAGAACTTGTTTTAAATTTCCCAGTAAATATTTCTTTTAACTTTGCGAGAAAAAATTTAAAAAAAGTTTAAAAACAAAAGTGGCTGAATTTGAGAAAAAATTATTTTCAAAATGCCCCAGCTTCCCGTACATTTTTTACACATTTTTCGATTTATTTACTCATCAGTTCTATTAAAATCTTCCGGATCTGTACCATACGGTATAGACTATACGGTATAGTTTACAGTATGTCAAATTTTTTTGTGCGAAAAAAAAGGATGATTCGGGAGAATCGTTTATAATTTGAGGACATTTTTCCCGGTCCTTCCTCAAATTTTCCCGCAAAAATTAGACATACAATTTACCTCAAAACCCATTTTCATTGCATTTGATGTTTTAATTCCATGAAAATTTGAAATCCACCAGTTTAAAGTATAAGTTATGAGCTCCGATGAGATTTTTAAGGCTTACTGTAATATGAAAAATAATTTGGCGAATTCAACAAAATTTTTTTTCAAAAATATAGCGTTTTTCGAGATTTATTTTAACCAGAATAAATGCATGAACGATTTCGATTTAATTTTTCATATGAATTGTCATAATTTTAAAATCCAAATCAATGCATGTCTATACTTTTTTCATTACTATTTGGGTTGACACTGGTGCTTTCACTGTGATCTTCATTTCCGAACTTAAATCGAGTTACTCAAAATTTAAGTTCTAAAATAGTAAACATACATATCGTGCAAAGTGGTCATGATCAGAGGTCGACACAATTGGATCGGATCGAAATCGATGGAGCGGAGAAACGATCTTATTTTTCGGAGCATATCGATCCGATACAAACTTTTTGAAAGATTACCGATCCGATTCAAATAAAATTCAAAGTGTGCAGACCCCTGCTCAGAATGAAAAAATTTTAAAGCAAGAAAAAACCATTATTCAGAAAGGGAAAACGAGCCATTCTGATATTTGTGGAGTTAAAAAATATTTCGAAGATGCTTGTCGTGAAATATAATGAATATATTTTTTTAGGCAGTTCCTCTGGTGACTTATTATGTTAATAGAAATAAGTCTTAGGAAATCATATAAACTCTACTGATATGATCCATACTTTTTTCCAAGCAATTCAATTGGGATTACTTGCCAATTTTTTATTTACTTAGGAAAACCTGATGCATAGGGTTCGGACCGAAAATTTTCGCTTTTAAGTAGTAATTTACAGAAAAAATATAATTCTTTGGTCTGAAATACTATTGTAATCAAGGTTAAAAAATTTACATTTTTAATAGAGAAAACAGCAAGTGTTGTACTTTAATAATCTAGGATCCCTCGCCTAGCGAGCGTTTCTTCTAACCTATAAAGATAGCATTTAATAAGCAAGACTGACCCACACAAGATGATTAACAGTTAGTAATGTATGTGACGCTTCAAAATGACTTGTCGTTAAGACGTATTGGGTCATTTCAGGTCATTTGAGCTCATATTCGAACATATTGGCAATTTTTATTGATCTTTCTGTGTCAAGTGTAGTTAAAAAGTTTCAAACAAAATGGGTCAATAGTCAGAGATTTTGTTTGGGATCGAATCAGAGAAAAATTCAATAAAATTATAAAAATATTTCTTGTCTTAGATCCTTAGTTTAAAACCTCAAGAAATTATCGGCGGATAACCTAATCATACAATTTAAATTTACTGTATCACATCTTATAATTATGTCGTTTAATTAACCGTAAGGATTAAACCGTGAGTGTTAATTTATTTTCTGTTTTGTAGCATATATTAAGATAAGCAATTAATTAAGATATACGAAAATCAAGTTTTTACTGTTTATTCGAAATTTATAATAAATAATTTATTTTTTTATTTCAAAATACTTTTAAAATAAAAGTAAAAATTTTGCATTTTTAAATACTAGTAGAAAACCTGGAAAGTAAAAAATTTTAATTGACTTGTCAAGATCACATGTGTAGTTAAAAATATGGAGTCACTTTTGGTCATTTGGGGTCACAATCGAATATTTTTGACGAATTTTGTTGATCTTTTTGGTTAAGTTAATTAAGAGAGTTTTAACCACTGATTAAATACTTGTTTTTTGGGTCAAATGAAAACAAAATTCCACAAAAATATCGAAATATTATTTATTCTTTTTTACAACTTTATTGTGGCGAGATGTAAAATATTTTTTATTCATTTTGTATATTACTTCCGAATTATTAATTCATCATCAGTACGGCATAATAGTTTTAAAACATAAGCAAAAAATATGCAGTGAAAAATAGGTTCTAAAAAAAAGTTGAAAATATGTCTTTTAAACCCAAAGTGGGCGACCTTTTTTTGTCGATTAAAAAAGCTCGCCCAATTTGTGTTAAAACCCACGTTTCAACTCTTTTTTAGAGCATTTTTCCACTGAACATTTTTTGTTTTGAAACAATTATACAGTATAATTTATACTGTACTGATGATGAATGAATAATTCGAAATTGATATACAGAATGGATAAAAAATATTTTAAAATATCACTTGACCTTTATATTCTTAAGTTTGAATTAGGCTGTTACAGGTTATTCTCGAGTCGAGAATCTCGACCTTCTTGTATTTTTTATTTGAGTTGACAACGGGGTTATTTCGAGGATGAGGATAATTTTCTTTCATATAGGCTATATCATTATGATATCTATATGATATAGCCGAATTCCAAAAATCAATATTTCTGTACGAAAATAGCATTTTAAATCTGAAAATTCTTATTCCGCCTACGCAAAATCGATAAAAAGCGAAAATTTTATAGAAAACCGTTCTGCGGAAATTGTGACATGTTTTACATTTTTTCTGATAATTATTTGCGGAAACCCTATTCGAACAATATATAAAATTAGTTTACTGAACCTTATAATTATGTCGTTAAATAAACTGTAAGGGTTAAATCGTTAGTATTAATTTATTTTCTATTTTGTTGCATAAAAAGTTAATTTATTTATATGATAAAATTAAGTTTTTATCTTTTTTAAGGATTTTATTTTGAGGCTCTTAATAAGCAAAAATGACATTTTCATAAACTTTGCAACTTCATATTACATTGTTGGGTAAATTAAAAAAAGTTGGAATGTCGTACTTCGTATTGCCACGCAAACTTCCTGTTACGAAATTCCGAAGACGTAACAATAACAAGAAGAAAACGATTGCGGAAGACGCCCTTTTGAGAGAGTGAATGAGAATAACTATAATAAAACATTCCCAGACGATTAAAATTATTAATTCGAGCGATATTGAATAGTGCCTGGAGCAATGTGGACTTAAAACCTATTATTGAAGAGGTTTGATAATTAAGTAAATAATTGTTTATATTGGTTGTAAGAATCCTTACTCAGTAAGAAAATACTCCACGAACCACAATACGAACACACTTAGAGGGGTTTGGGAGGGTTCCCCCATATAAATCGTGTATCCATAAACACATATCAATATGGGGGAGCTCTTTAATAATGCAAAATGACACTTTCATAAACATTTGCACTCTACATATTACAAATTGTTGGGTAAATTAGTAATAAATTGATGTCACGTACTTCCGTATTGCCCGCAAAATTTCCTGTAACGTAAATACGAGCTTCCACAATATCAGACGAAAAACGATTGCGGAAGACGCCTTTATTGGAGTGATAGAAAAAGATAATATATAAAAACATTCCAGAGTATAATATTAAATATCAGAGCGATATCTTGGGAAGTGCCTGCAGCAAATAGTATTGAACTCTACCCTATTTGATGAGCTGATAATTAAGTCAATATAAAATCCTGTTTTTATTTGTGTGTGCTAAAACTCCTACTCAGAAGGAAATAACTACCACGAAGCCCACATAGAAGCACACTCCAGGGGGTTTGGGGTATTCCCCACCATATAATCGTAGTCCTAAACATCCATACAATTTGGGGTTTAGCGGGCTCCCCCTAAACGGAGGCGAAGCCCACATAGAACACACTCAGGGGAGTTTGGGGTCTTCCCCCACCATATAATCGTGATACACTAAACTCACATACAATTTGGGGGGTTTTAAGGGGTCTCCCCATGAACGTGGCGAGCCACATAGAACACACTTAGGGGGTTTGGGGGGTTCCCCCATATAATCGTGTCCTAACATCCATACAATTTGGGGGTTTAGGGGTCTCCCCCTAACGTGGGCGAGCCACATAGAACACACTAGGGGGGTTTGGGGGTTCCCTCCCATATAATCGTGTCCGAACTCCATACAATTTGGGGGCTTAATAAGCAAAATGACACTTCATAACTTGCAACTTCATATTACATTGTTGGGTAATTAGTAATAAATTGGTGTCGTATTCGTATTGCACCGAAAATTCCTGTACGAAAATTCGAGCGTCACAATATCAAGAAAAAACGATTGCGAGAAACGCCTTTTGGAAGTGAAATGAGGATTAACTATTATAAAATTCCCAGAGATTAATTAATAATCGAGCGATTATCTTGGGAGTGACCTGGAGACAAGTTGGACTTAAACCCTATTTTGATGAGTTTATATAAGCAAATAAATTGTTTTCTATTGTGTGTGTAAGAACTCCTTACTCAGAAGGAAAATAACTCCACGAAGCCCACATAGAACACACTTAGGGGGTTTGGGGGTTTCCCCCCATATAATCGTTCCTAACATCCATACAATTTGGGGGGTTTAGGGGGTCTCCCCCTAACGTGGGCGAAGCCCACATAGAACACACTTAGGGGGTTTGGGGGTTTCCCCCCATATAATCGTGTCCTAAACATCCATACAATTTGGGGGCTCTTAATAAGCAAAATGACACTTTCATAAACTTTGCAACTTCATATTACATTGTTGGGTAATTAGTAATAAATTGATGTCGTATTCGTATTGCCCGCAAAACTTCCTGTACGAAATTCGACGTCACAATATCAAGAGAAAAAACGATTGCGGAAACGCCGTTTATGGAAGTGAATGAGAGATTAATATTATATAAACATTCCCAGAGATTAATATTAATAATCGAGCGATTATCTTGGGAAGTGCCTGGAGCAATGTTTGGACTTAAACCCTATTTTGATGAGTTTGATAATTAAGCAAATAAAATTGTTTTATTGTGTGTGTAAGAACTCCTTATCGAAGGAAAATAACTCCACCTGATTTTTGATACTTTGTATTACGATTTCATAGCACATACAAATTTCAAATTTTAAGTTTCTTTTTTGTCGAATATTTCTAGAATAAGGGACTTTGAAGAATAAGAAATAATAATATATTTTATGTCGCATTACTTGAAATTTAGTTCATGAAAACGAGATATTTCTGACTAAATTATAATGAAAATTCCCCAAAAAAAATTTGCGTAATTCTAAATTCTAATTTTTCGATAACAGGAGTTTTAATACAATAAATATGACTCAAAAATGGTGTGCAGGTCAAAAGTTTAATTGAAAATCAGGATCATTTCGTTAAAGATATATCCCCTTAGGAAGTAGATTGTTAAATTCTGGTTTGGTCTAGTACATTATGTACGTTAAGTAGTACCAATGTACTAGACCAAACCATAATTTAACAATCTACTTTCTAATGGGATATTTTATATATCATATATACTGTATAATATGATATAATTTTCGACAAAAAACAGATACTCAGAAAAGATAAATTTGGCGGATTACCGTTCGTTTGTGACTCACAAATTGTGAGTCAGGAATCGGCATAAGAAAAATAATAATCATATCAGATCAGAGCGATGAAGGATAAATTAAATCATATCCCGTATTCACACTTTTGTAAATATCCCGGCCCACCTACTAGGAGGCTCCTACTTAAAAATACACTACGTTTCCTAATCAGGGCTGGGATATTTACAAAAATTTGAATAAGGGATATTGAATCGGATCAAAGAAGAGTAAAATGATAACTATCGAAAACTATCGCTACCTAATTTCCAAAATCTATTGGCTGCGATTTCCGTAATATTTTTATAAATCTTTGTTAAATATTTATTGAAGAATGTCTCAGTTAATTTCCTTCAAATATGGCTGAAAAATATTTTAAGATGGATACGTGTTGAAGGGCGATACGTTTCACAGGTCCTACATTAGGTATTCTTATAGCTCTACAGGGGTTAACTCAGCAATTCAAAACAACCATGCAAGCAGATCTGTTTCATTTGGAATTGAAACTATTTTAAAAATTTTATTTAATTAAGGGGGTGGTCAACGCCAATCTGGACAAAAATGTGTAAGGAGCTTATTTTTTATAGAACGTTCAAAATTTTATATATTCTGTATAAGAACACGATATGTGATATTTTAAGAGTCCTTACTACCCTCGAAAGTACTATTTTAGAAAGTAGTCTTTTCGTTGGCAGTTTGATTTCGACTTTTGGAGCTTAATTTTAATCGCAGAAAAATCAAAAGTATATTTTCTGAAACTGCATTGAATTCCGCGTCAGATGGGATTTTAACATTTTATTTTGAATAAAAATACGTTTTTTCGACTAAAATTTAATTTTGACATGTGACTGCAACCACTATGTAGTACAACTAAGACGTTACATCAAAATTTTTTGAGTTAAGTTATATGGACGATTGTGCAACCTTTGCGGAATTAATAATCAAAAAAAGGAATTTTCAATTTTTTTCAAAATAGTTACGTTTTGTAAACCCATGATTTTAAGGATAAAATAACCGTTTTTTCCAAATTTCATGCGCCATGAATATTTTTCGAAAATTCTTATAGTTAAGTTTTGTAGTTATTAATATAATTATTAATTCTGTCATTTTAAAAAATAAATCAAGTCCATACCTCTTAAACTCCGGGCTCAGTCACATTTTTAATTTTTCAAAAATAAAATTGTCAAACGTCATTTCCGGCGGAAGTGACTATCAGTGCGATCAACTTCGACCCTGACTCAACACCTATTGACTCAAATATTTCATATTTTGTGGTTTCATATCTTTCTTGTTTCTACATTCAGCGCGAAACCGACAACTAAATTACGTTTTTGGCCAATTTTGCCTTGACCACCTCCTTAAATAACAAAAAAATATTCCAGTTCCAAACCATTTTTCTTAATAATGAGGTATTTTAAATCATGATTTAAATAAAAAAATATAGGGTATAATTCCCAAAACCTCCAAAAACACATGTATAAGGTAACTAACACAGGTTATCGTTACCAAATAAAATGACCAAAACGATAAAAAAATAAGTTTGGGCCCATAGTGGTCAGAAACCCTTCCCGGTCCGAACCCTACCTATAGGCCTAGTTTTTTATTGCCAGAAAGTTGATTGTTCACCGATCAAAAACCTTAAATTTTCCAAGAAAGCTTCCAAATTTTGTTCATGGAAATTTTTTTTACAAAATGTATTTTTCCACTTTTTCATAAATATCATCGATTTTTATTCCAGAAAACCGATAACAACCTAATTATGGCTCCATAAATCGTGATTGCGAGAAATCAGGATCAAAATTTAAAATAAAGCGTAGATTTGATTTATAACAGAAAAACATAGTGACATTTAAAAAAAGAGAGATAAATCAAATGCATCAATCTCGAGGTATTATATGTTTAATAAAAATGCTTAAATTGTTCCTGTAATTAACTTTAGGTGTAAATTTTCAAGGAAAAATACGATTGAAGAGAAAATTTGTTTTCAAAATATATGTTTATCCGATTTTAAGGATGCGGTATTATCAAGGATTACTTCATGCGAGCCAAAATACAGTACTTATCAATCGGTTTTCATTCTTTTCTGAAATTATACATTTTTGGTCGCAAAATTCTGAGACTTTTTTCTCTACGTTTTACTAGTAAAAATGAGTCGAAAAAATCAATTGATGATTATAACATAAACCAGCCGGTTTCAATGAAAACAAACAAAATTTATTCGTTAATGAAATTTTTCGTTAATTTGTAATTAACTTTTTCTGCTGATTCCGCCTACACACCCTTTAAAGCAGTATTCAAAAATCCACAAAAATTTTGTTGATCAAAAATCTATTCTCCAGATTATTGAGTCTGAAAAAGATTAAATTTTCAAGCCCCCCAGCAATTTCCACCCACAATCCTGTTAACTTATAACCAAGGAAACGCCTTCATTTCAATCAAATCACGTATTTCAAAACTTTAACGGTTTCTCATGAGAACCGAATTGAATCTAATTGACGACAGAGAATAACAAAAATTTGAATTTCATTGAAATTAACGATGTCTTCAAATTCTATCATCATTTTGGCTCGAAAATATTTTTTTTCAAACGAATTTTAGGAGTTTGCGATAACGTAATTGGTTGTGCTTGACGTCGGTCATTTGACGTCAAGTAAAACATTTTCAACGTTTTTATCATCTTCTTACTGTCAATTATAGGCTGTCTGCGCAAAGTCAGATCTTGCAATGGGACATATCTTGGAATTTCAAAAGATTAAAAAATAATTTGTTCAGTATTTCAGAAGATTTTAGCCTTCAAAATAATAGAAAATCTCATATTTTAGAGAAAATCACATGATTTCGGCAAAAAGAGCGATAACGGCCTGAAAGCTGGGATCGTCTGATACTTTTTGGCCGAAATGTAGGACGATTGGTGATTTTAACCATTTTTTGTCGATCCCGATCTCGATTCTTTAATATTTTCAATCCCGATCTCATTGTACAGGTGTTTTACGCCTTTGACACGTGACTTCTCGTTTCAGTCGCCCCCTAAGATGCTTTAAGAATATTTAATTCAACCTGTAGAATGCTGCGCATGCGCTTTTGGTAAGATTTTTTAACTACACATGCAGGCATGTAAAATGTTGAGTTCGTTAGAGTTTTGCTAAAAATAGTAATTTTTTTTTCTTATCTTAATTAACTGAAATCACTTAATCGAAGATAAAACCTTCTTCTTGTTGTTAACTCTCACACACAAAACGCCATTCGGGGACGCTTCTTTGGGCGCTTATTATGGGAAAAATAAAAGTGCTTGTTTTACGGTTTTCTTATCTCACCCTATCTCATCAGGTTAAAAGTGGGTGCGAGTTTAAAAAACGAGAAGTATTTTCACTACTTTAGTTATATGATATTTTTTATACCATATTAAATGATTTATATAAAACCATAATATACCGAGTTTGACAATAAATATTTCGAACAAATAAAGAATTTTTGAAAAATATGCCCCTAAAAGAATAAATATGGACTTGGAAAGTAAAAAAATATGTGGTCTATACATTGAGGTATATCATAGGGATTTTAAGTATCTTATGAAAACACTATCCAGTCCGAGATTCTGTTGTAAATCTCGACGGTATCTTTGCTCAAACATTTAAAGGTTCAGGTTAAATACAATCATATTTATTCTGTTTTTTATAAGCTTTCTTATAAAAAGCAAGTTAGTAGTGTTGAACTTATTTTTAAGGATAACTAGCCTGAAAGTTCAAGATATCTTCATCGACACCATCGCGCAGTCGTAATTCAGCTTCGATTTCGGATTCTGAAGTGTCACTAAAAATACTGGCGTCAAATTTTGAACAACAAATTACAATTTTTTCCAAGACAGTGAAAAGTCTGTTCGAGGTTATGCAAATTCTTCAGCATCAATGCTTTTTATTCGTAATTCAAATTTTATGCTCAATTTTGATTGGTCGAAATTCAAACTAATCAGAATAAAAGATTTCAATATCTCATTACACTCAGTTTTTCCATAGGACATCAAATATATGAAAACTTATTTATGTTCATTATCAATTTTTGTTTTTTCGCATTTAAAAATTGTACAAATTACAGGAAATTTTAATTCTAGCTCGTCTAAGATCAGTAGAATACATTATATGAGGCCATCACAGATAAAATTGTCGCCTGAAAGGTGGCCTGTTCTTCTCATGAAACAACTTTTGAGGCTTTTATTGAATGGAAATAAAATATGTAATCTTTTAGTTAAAGCCAGTTTGAAAGGTCACAATCAACCAAAGCGGCTCTTAAAAACCAAGTTAAATGGCTAACAAGAAAAATTTATTTATCCAGTTTTCCAAAAGCTTAAAGTTGTTTCGTTAAAACACAGAACAAAACATAATAGACAAACTTTATAACATATGGAAAAATACCCCCGTGAACAATGACAGAAGCATTTTAAATAACTACGGTCCTAAAACTTTTCTGAACTCGACGGGTGTATGACGTAGTAACTGTATAATCACGATTTTTTCTTTAATGTGATTTTCTTTATATTCCGAATAATCTTCGTCGTTAATTTTAATAATGATCCTAAATATTCGAAATATCAAAATTCACGCTCAAATCCTTCCGAACGGTGAACCCCGTATCTGAAGATATGAAGTAGTCGCGATATCTTCAAAATTTTCATACCATTCTAAGCTTTTTTTCAGTTATTCAGCAAAACTTTCCACATTGTGAAGCCGTACCACCGAAATCGATTAATTTTGATCATCTCATGAATAATATTTCTTTTTAAAATTTCTGCTGAAATTTCGTTTTCGGATTTTTTTTTAATTTAAAATCTCAAATTTGGCGTTGAAATTATATAGAAACAAATAAAATAAATGTAATTCGGTGGTCGCCTCGATCTTCTGCGGAAACTAATGAATAAGTAAGACGATTTGAAATTCCGAAACTCAAAAATGGGTAACTATATTTTTAAGCTATCTTGTAGAGAAATTTCTTTTGGTCATTTAAAGACAAAGGATTTTTTTGGTTCTGAGAATTTTTTTCAAAAAAACGGTTTAAAGGTGCGAAAAGTGACCTTTTCGTCCTCACGGGAGTTAAATTTGCGGATTCCCAAATAAATAAGCTGACTCGACAGCGAAGAGTTTTCTCCAGGGTGATTATAAAATAACGTTATCGGATGTACCGGTAAAGTCTAGCTTCCGGTACCGGAAGTGATATTACAATTATTTACATGTAAAAAAAAGGTGCACAATTATCGGTTTTCCGAAAACGTTATTATGAACCAGGGGTCATAAGTGACTACAAAGTGCCGCTAGAGGGGATTATATCATGATAATATGCCACTTACGGTTTTCACTGAGGATATAAATTCCACCATGTCGCCACCTTGCGGTCACTTATGACCCCTAGTTTCCAGAAAACCGATAATTGCGCATCTTTTGGTACATGTTTATTATTGAAATATCACTTCCGATACCGAAAGCTATACTTTACCGGTTTATTTTGAGCAGCCGGTACATCCGATAACGTTGCAATTCAAAATCACCCTGGAGAAAACCATTTGATGTCCAGTCAGCTTATTTTATTTGTGATTGCGCTATTTTAAATCCCGTGAGAACTCGAAGACTAAAAGGTCACTTTTCGCACCTTTAGACCGTTTTTTTTTGAAAAAAAACCTAAGACTAAAAAAATCCTCAGTCTTAGAATCTTAAGACCAAAAACAAATCCTCTACAAGATACCTTAATGACATCGATACCCATTTTTGAGTTTTGAAATTTCTGATTTTAAATCGTCAAAATAATTTGACCTCAATTACACTTTTGATCGTAATTTACCATTTTTTGACTGTGTTTTCAAAAAACGATTTATAAAGGAGAAATTTCATTCGGAAAAGATTGTATTCGAAAATTCCGACGTTGGAAAAAGTTTCCCGACCCCATTAACATCCCTGATTATTCTTCACACTTATTTCACCCTTAAATTCACACCAATTTCACCCTGAATAACCAAATGTGTTCACTTATTGTTTTATTACACTTACCACAAAGAATAACCTTCCGTGACAATGTCACGGTGACATTTTATTTTAATTCGTAATTACAAATAACGACATTTTTTCGATCTCAAACTATTATGATTCAATTTGTTACTCATAAATTAAAAATCAGACAAGTACCGACTTTTACCAAGTTGATGAAAGACCAACTTTAATCACTATCAGCCGATAATAAAAATCCGTATACAAAAAGAATGGCACACTGTTTTTCAAGTAGTTCGCCAATTACTGAGCTTTTGTTCTCAAAATAATAACTTTTTTGTTCCTGCATTTTTGGGAAATTATAAAAAAAATAATTAATAAGGAAAGTTAAAATAAAAAATCAATTGACAAACAGAGATGTGAATCTGATAAAACAACGTTGATCTCATCGTGAGAACCAGTAATATCAGCAAAATATATTTTATTGTTTAAGAAATAGAGAAAGTATAGGAAATTTAACTGAAAAGTTGCAAATTTCGAAATTTTGGAAATAAAAGCCTGATCGTCGACCAGTGATCGATCATCAATCCTTGACTTAAAAAATCTTACTTGAATTGTGCAAAATTTTTCCACTAAGGTTTTTCACGTACGTTGAGGTATTTTTCTGACGGCGCGTCGCCCGGCGAGGCCCCTGACATAAGTAGTACTTGAATTTTTCTATTATTTCTGCGAAAAAAACGTGTTAATTAAACATGCTATTAAATGAAGTAATCTGGTATTGATCAATTTTGGATTTGAAATAATTATAGATTTTTGGTGACTATTAATTCTCATTTTAAGATCGTTGCAAAATTTAAGGCGGAAATATTTTTATAAGGACGAAACTTTTAAGAAATGAAAATTATAAATGTTACAGGAACATTAAACTATTTCGAAAAAAAGACATACAGAAAACTTTCGGCTAATTTTTTTTGGAAATAAATTGACCTACATTACTAAGATGAAGAGATTTCTTGAAATTTGATGAAAAATAGGTTGATGTATGGTCACGTAAGAATAAAAAACAAGGTGATCTCACGGCCCTAGTTTGGCGTTCGTGTTTGACCAATGGTGGCGTTAAAAACCAGGGTCAAACGCTGTCTAAGGCATGGAGATCCCTCTTTAGATATGTAGCATGTGACTTTGAAAATTAAAAAATACGCTTTTGAAAATTATCATACATGTATGAAATTCAATACTTTTGGCTAACTATGTTTTTTTGTATTTAACAGTGGGTGGTCGTCGCAAAATGAGACTCTAGAAAGAAATTGTACCAATTTTATTTTTTTGCTTTTTTTTTATGAAAATATGGAAAAATACAAGCATTTTGGTCGTCGTTTTAATCAGGCTTCCAAAAGGGATGCATCCCCCTCCGATTTTCCATCCCTATCCCTATCCCGTGTGATAGATGGCTAGGAAAGCATTTTTAGATGAGTTCAAAAATATTACGTATGAAAAAAGTAGAAACTTTTTGATTTTTCTTGATTCTTCCCACGTTCTGTCCGGTTAATTTAAGTCATAAATCATTGTTGTACCTTAAAAGCTCAGGGAGAAGATACATTTTGAAAAAATTATCCCGTCAGTTTTGTAAGCACGTTTCTGATTGGATGACCCATCCGTCACTTTCGACTTTTTTGAAGGATGCAAAATTTTTGCTCAAATACATTAGTTAGAGGTAATACTTTGTCCAAGCGTTTGTACTTTTGCGATAATTGGCCATTGAAAACCTCATTTTCGCCTTTAAATGCGACGACCACCCCTTTAATATGCTTTTTTAGAGGGTGCGATCGTCGATGACTCTATTCTGCAATTTATTTATTAAAAAATGCTGATTTTGGGGAAACTAAAAAGAAACCCGGATGCTCTATTGATTTATGTGCGATCAAGATTCTTTAAATTTATACTTGAACCACTTTTTGCGACAGTACAATAAAACTCAGGCATAATTATCATGAGATAATTTGAAATAATTTATTGCTGAGATTATAACTTTATTATAAAACTAAATAAAACCGGAATGATCTTTCAAGATCATAAAATTATAGGTTAAAAAAGATATCAGGGAATCTCATTTATAACGTAATATTTTCAATAAATTATGGCTCATAATTAAAAAAAAATTTACGTTATAAATAAGATGCCCGGATTTGTTCTTTTAAACCTATAATTTTATGATCTTGAAAGATCATTTGGGTTTTTATCCATTTTAATAATAAAACAATTATCTCAGCAATAAATTATTTCGAATATATTTTATAGGGTATAATTAAACTTTTATAATACAGTATGTAAAAAAATTGTTCGAGACCAACAAGAGAAATTTCTCTGGATCAAAACCTATAATTGGCAGGGGAATTAATTTCAATCCAGAGGAAATTGGACCTTTTGGTCTCGAACAATTTTTTACATACTGTAATTATCACCTTTCTTCTAATAATTTTTCCAACGTTTCGCCTTTATTTTGAATTTGTTACATTACATTTAGCATTTTCAAGGATCTGGTATTTCTCAATGTTAAATATTTAACGAAGACTGAGTCTTTAAACTAATAATTCCGGAAATTTTATAAAAAAAAATTCAAAACAGGATTTTGCATTTTTTGTGCGCTGTAATACAAGAGGAAGTGTATTCGTTGCCTATAATTTTGGTGAATTTGAATAGTATATCCTGTTCAGATGGAATGGACCCAATGACGATACGAATGTACTAGACAGGAAAATAAGCGTCCCTGATCGGCCGACAGGTGGCCCGTACAGACACTCTTCGCTTAATATCCCTATTTTTTACCACACTTACATCTCCCTCGGTTTTTATCACTCTGAACAGTATATACATAGTATAATACCATGTTATATAAAATATATAGTTAGTTTTCACTACCTCAAGTTTGAACGTTTAATAATTTTTCCAGTATGAAAATACAATATTCACGTGTACAGTGTAACTCTCATACTTTTTTCATTTCAGATGTGCCGACTGAATTTTTCCAAAAAAATAAAGGACAATTGCTTTTATTATTTCAGAATACATAATTATTTATAATTAGTTTAATTAAGTTCAACTACAAGCAAAATGATATCGAAGAATCAGAACAAAGGCAGTCTCAAAAAAAAATTAAAATAAATTTTTAGGAGAAATTAGAGAAAAAATATACACAGTTTTGTGATTTTGGGTCGATTTTTTTACAAAATGCCTATCTTCTGCTATGAAAACGGCGTAGGCGGAAATCAGCAGTACAAGTAAAAACAAATTTACGAATGTTTCATTGTGTGATAAATTTTGGTNTTTGTATTAAAACAAGGTGGTTTATGCTATTAAAATGTATCCAAAATTTGTATTTTTGCGACGTAAAATGATTTGTTGCACACTATTTTACTTTGAATCTGTAGTTTTGTTTGCGCTTTACTTTTTGCGCTTCATAGCAAAAGATATGCAGAAAAAGAGACAACCGAAAATGTTTACTCTGATTTGTGAGGCCAAATATATTGAAGGCTACACATTAACCCTGGGTAGCATGGAACAAAAAGCCGAGGCACGAGAGCCTTTCAGGAGCCTCTACTTTGAGCGCTGTTTACAGAAAACTCTTATGAGATTAACGTTCGATTTTTCATTTATGATAAAGTTGAAAAGTTAAATTTCTTAATTTTTCTTCAAATTCTAAAATTTTTATGTTTAATTTGAAAAAAACGTTTGAAAAGCAACTTGAAAACCACCTCAGCTTATTGGAACCACGTGATACTACCTCATCGACGATGAGTCATCGTAGGCTTCAAGAAATGTATGTTCATCTCAATAACTGCGCAGTGCTCTGTTCTGCTCAATACTTTTGTCTGATGGAGTTGGGAATCCAAAGATATTTTTTAATAGGCTCAAAATATTCATGAAAAATCACGTTTTTTAAGACAAATTTGTAAGTTTTCTCGAATTCATGAAATTATTTGATGATAATCACAATATTGAGGCAAATATTGTATAAGAGTACCACTCTGGCATGATTTTCACTAATAAAATATTTTTTCGAAACATATCATTTTATCCATACTAATATCGAAATAAAATATTTTGAAATTTCAGTCCCAATGAAATATTTTTTTTCTAGATATTTCCAGAATGCTTATTTGTTTTGCAAATTGTACTCAAAACACTTTCATAAAAACTGGCTTATTTTAATACAGAATCTGTAATACACATTTGGGTCAAAAATTATTTTTCGGAAGTAAGACTTAAGGGGGTATATCTGGGCAGATTTGACATATACACGGTGATATATTCAAAACTAAAGCTTATGAGAAAAACCGAAAATGCTTATTTGTAGATCTATCCTTAATCTTGCGAAAAAGTACATCACAAATTATTTTTGACCATTACACCAATAGGTACAGTATCGTACAAGGTGACATTTTCAAAGCTTCAAAATCTATCTCCTCCCAGACGGTATATCAAATTGAGCTCAAATTTATACAGATCACGTAACGGTAGTATATACATTTTTAATGGAGAGCCTTTTTTGATCCGGCGACTGAACAATTCTAGAACGCCAAATAACGGACGATTTTTGACAATTTCAGACTTCAAAATATATCTCCTTCGTGGATATGTTTGCAAAATGGCTCAAATTTTCATAAAGTATTCCTCAGAAAATATGCAAGAGATAATGGAGAGCTTTTTTTGCAATTTCGACCTAAAACTCGAAATATGTTTTTTTGGTCATTTTCCCAAATGAAAAGTGCTTCGATTTTTTCGAAAGTAGGCTCAGAAGAAAGCCAGTAAAACACTGATGAGAAAGTTGGCTAACGTCAAGTCGATATTTTGAAGTTTTAGTGGTCAAATTCGAGCAAACGTTATTTTTTAACTTCATCTTTTAAACAATACTTAGAAGAAAATGCGATAATTTCGAAAAAACATTTATGATGATTGGGTTCTTAGTCACTTGATTATCACCCCGTTTCAATTTGGAGCATTTTTCATGGTCGAAATCATTAGTTTTGAGAAAGTTTCACCATATAAACTCAAAGAATTAGTGCTGAGGGGTTTAGTTTTGCAGATAAATCTCCCGGTACTGACCCTAGATATACCCCCTTTAAGCGAAAAACCGCTTTTTAATATACTCGTCATAAAATTTGAACCTATTCTCCGAAAAAAATTGAGGAGATTTTTTTAGATTCAAATTGTTGAATGTCAAAGCGTACGCGGAATAGAAGTTTATTCGATCATTTTTAGCTGATTTAAAGTGGCTTGAGCCTTTCAAAAGTCTGTATGCCTCGGAAGGTTAAATAACCCCATAGTTAAATAAAATAAAGTATGTGAACGAAAATCTCATATCTTAAAATAAAATTGGAGATCATTGATTGCTCAACCAATCAAGAACAAGTCAAAATAGGATTGACAATGTCCAAAACTTGAAAATGCGTCGTAAAAAAATGAGGCGTCCGATAATATACGTCGTAAAATAGGCTCAAGGTACTTCGAAAATACTTTAATTTGACCCCCTGATGAACTTAATTTGAGGTTATTTCAGATCAACTAAAATATTTCCTAGAATTTTTTCGGTTCCGTTCAGTAAATCATGAGATTTTCAGAAAACTCGGACCACTAATTCTCTTCGGAAAACTCTAAGTAGAGTTACTCTACCCATAGATCATTCATGTGGATTACCTCGAAGTTTATTAGTTTATTGAGGTATAAAAATATTACCCACCTGATTCAGAGCCCTGATTTCAAAGTTTTTTTTATGACGTTGATTTAACATTGTAGAGGTTAGTGCAGAACAAATTGGCACTGTGTTTAGGCGTGCCTTTGCGAGCCCATGTTTTTTTAATTATTGAAACCCAGTTTTCATAAATAATATAATATTTTGTGGAAACCAAGGCATAGTTCAGAAAAAGACCTCGTGATTTCGGAAAGGTAAAGAGATGCTTGTATTTCATTCAGTGTTTTACTAAATAAATTTTTTGATCATTTAGTTTTTAGCATTTTTTTTTTCGGTAATCTTTCTCCAAGGTTAGAATTTTTTATTACAGTGATTTTAATAAATGTTTTTTTTCGAATTTTTTGTATATATTTTGTGTGAAAGGCGATAATAAATATCTTTATCGCAAAAAATCCAAATTTTTTTGCAAAAATTGACGAAAAATATTTTACACAAAAATCTTTTTCAGTATCGACAAGAGCTAAGAAATGCTCGAGTCGGGTCGTTTTCTTCGAATTTGATCGGGAAAGTGAGAGATATTTCCCGATATTCCGGTCAAGTAGACTACTAGTAGACTACTAGTAGACTACTAGTAGTAGTAGTGGTGAGACTTATTGATTTGA
Organism: Oikopleura vanhoeffeni; assembly: GCA_004367855.1. NCBI lineage: Eukaryota > Metazoa > Chordata > Appendicularia > Copelata > Oikopleuridae > Oikopleura > Oikopleura vanhoeffeni. Next base: position 713,170 of record SCLH01000358.1, read on the forward strand.
AGACAAGGACCCGACTTGGAAAATTCATTTTTATAACATAATAACTGCAGAAAATGTAGGAACCACCATACCCTTAAGGTCTTGTCGATTCTAAAAGGGATTTTTGCGTGAAATTTTTTTATTCAATTTTTTCTAAAAATTCTATGATTTTAACCGATCTAAAATATTTTTATTGCCTGTCAGCCGAAATTTAAAAAATTCAAAAAATGTAATTATTGTGAAATCACTGAAATGATAAAAATGACAAAACATTAATTAAATTTTTTTAGTTAAGATAAATTAACGAAATCTTCACCATTCGCATTAACTTAAAAAACTCCAGAGAAAATTTAACAGCTAAAGGTTATTTCACACGATTCCAAAGAAAAATAAATTTTCATGAGAACTTGAAAAATATTTCGCAATAAAATTAAAAGATTTATTCACAATTTCCTCGGGACCACTATTTTTTCATGATCAGACCATGGTCTCTGGTGTGTAAACAAAATCAGCATCGTTTGAGTTTCGATAGAAACGCCTTTTTTTGTTAGATTATCTTGAAGGTATTTTTGTTCAAATAATAGAGACACAAAAAAGAGAGTGAGTATTTAATCTGATATTGCCAGAGAATTAAACAGTTTAAACCAATCAGAAAGTCGGATTTTTTTCTAGAATTTTGAAAATTTGACTAAAAATGTTTTTTCGTCGACCCTCATGAAACTATCATACTTATTTTTCCCACAAATGGCCATAGAAATTCAGTAAATCAAAATAAATAAATGTATGAAAAGTTTAAGAAAGACGCTAATCTCTCGAGGCATCTGCTTAGGCATTTAGTGTCGCTTAATGCCAATAAGGGCGTTTAAAATAAGGACAAAACGCGAACACGCAACTAGGGATCTGGATCTTCTTAAGGGGGGTTTAAGGGGGTGGTTGTCGCATTTTAATGGGTTTCCCTTGGCTAATTGTCACAAAAGTACAAATTGTTGAACCAAATATCACCTCTTTCTGATATATTTGAAGAAAAATTTTGCATCCTATAAAAAAATCGAAAGTGACGGATAGCTCGTCCAATCCGAAGCGTGCTTACAAATCTGATGGAGAGTTTTACCAAATTTATTTCTCAGTTTTTAATAAATCTTGTTCTGATTTTCCAAAACTTGATAAATTTCAACTTATTTCATAAAAAATATTTTTGGAACCCTAAAAAAGTATTTCCCTGACCATTTATGGAGATGAAAAGACTACCCCTGTCCTCGCAATTGTCTATATTTTCAGAAAAAAAACATTAAAATAAAATCGGGAAAATTTCTTTCTAGAGCCTCATTTTGCGACGACCACCACCTTAAAACATATAATATCCCTTTATCACACTTTGTTTAGAATGCGTAGCCACGTCTTTTTTTCTATGTAATTCTTCTATTGATTTTCCTATCTGGCTACGCATTCTAAGCAAAGTGTGAAAGAGGGATATGTTGCAAAAACATTATTCGAGCGTGTTGATTTTTATTAAAAATTGACGATTAAGTTTGTAACAAATTTCATGGATAATTACTGACAGGAGAGCTTAAAGAAAATGGAAAACTCTATTTCCTTAAGCAGTGGTAGGCCAAAGTATAGCTGTGACGGTTTTTTGTTAATTTTCCATATTCTCTAGAACATGGAAAACCGCCGTTTTAATGCAATTAGTCGGCGGAAAATATATCTCCTCCTGGGCAAAATCATCAAATTATTACAAATTTTCGCAAAAGCTAGTTCCCACAAAAACAACACTTTAACTTTAGTCTATAGACTATTCTCGGGATCATATTTCAAGTTTCAGGTTAAAATTTCAAAAAGCACTATATACTTTAGTGTTTTTGAAATTTTAACCCGAAACTAACAATATGTTTCTGAGAAAATTTCGCAAAAAATGTGCTTTGATTTTTAAGAAACAACTCAAGAGAAAGCCAGTGATACACGGAAGAGAACGTTAGCTTGGGACAATATGTTGACGTTTTAGGGGTTAAATTAAACTAAATGATATTTAGTTATCAACACTGAAAGATTATAAATGAAAAAAAATAAACAGAGACCCTCTATGTAAAAATAGGCCGAAAATGAAGTTAAGCAGATTTTAACATTTTGAAAACATTTGTACCTTAATTTGCTGATAAAACTTTTGATCATCATTTTAAAAATTTTGATCCCCTGATTGTGATCAAAACAGATGATTAATTTGATAATTAGGTTTTCTGTGAGATATATATATGGTCCGAATACATTAACTCTCCCGTAGGGGAAAAGATTCGTCAGACGGGAACGAATTGAACTACTGTTACTGTTATTCCTAAATGATCACGAGAAAAATCTACATAATTTTAAATTTTTGATTCTAGATAATTCTATTGAGTCCTTATTTATCTTTAATATCTCATTTGAAGCTTAATTGAGGATTATTTGTTCTGTCTATCAATAATCTGAGGAATTAAATTTGAAGTCGCAGATCAAAACCGAGAGTTTTCCGTAAGAAATATCCGAGAGATGTGAAAATCAAATTTTGAACTTTTTAAATGTGTATTTTTATTTACAAACTTAATTATTTTTATTTAGATGAGTGAAATCGCTAATATCGAGAAGCCGTAAGTTCTTTTAAAATTTATTTACCTGTATTTTTTATTTTTTAAATTTTTCTAATTTTCTTAATTTTGTTAAAATTTTAAAACTGATTTTTTTAATTATTTTTGCTTTAATTTTTATTTGTTTCGAAAATTATTACATTTTCATTGGCCAATTGTGCAACTTATTTTTTAATTATTTTTGTTGAAAGCTCCATCTAATTTTTACGATTTTTGAAATTTCTAGAATTTTTCACGAACACAATATTATTATTATAAAAAATTCTGGTCGAACTTTGAAGTTGTTCTAATTTCGAGCTTCCAAGTTAAACTTACTGCTCGCATGAATTGGTTTAGTCAAAAGTAAGGTTTTTAAGAGAATTTAAGGGGGCCAGTGTGCGGTAAAATTTTGTTGAAAAATTTTATCCTGACTAATTTGATGAAAAAATTAAGATAGGTGAGGGTCTCATGGTCTTGTGCAAATAGGTTTTCTAGTCAGAGGACGTCAAAGTGGTAAATTCGAGGTATTTTAATATTCAGATGTATGATACTGTCGCTATAGATAAACACAAGCAAAAGAGATAGTTAACTTTTTTGAGATAGAGTTCTGTTGGGAAAAGGATATGATATCGACAAAATTTGTCGAACAAATCTTCTGAATTACAATTAATTATATAATGTACATACCGCCTAAAGAAAGCTGTATGAATCAGTATGTATATACAGTATATAATTCACTGTTATTCAAACGATTTGTTCGATATCATATCGAAGGCCTGTGACATCCTATTAAATATTATAACATTTCGATGACGCTTGATTATAAAACAAATAAATCGAGATTTTGAACTCAAAGATCTGTATTGACATTGAAATACCTTAAATTTCTCCCTTTGGCGTCCCACAGCGGGAAAATGAATTCCTGTAGGACCGTGAGACCATCATAAATCAAATACTTTTTGTCAAATTTATGAACACATTTTAACGGACACTATCAGTGTCACACTATCAGAATAAATGAATTTCATTAAATTGGGAAATTTTTTACGTAGTTCTTAATGATGATTCAGTCAAAATAATTCAATAATTTTATTTAGAAAGCAAAAAATTAATCAATATTTTATTTAGAGAAACCGCCTTGGTGACTGGTTCATCTGGCTATTTTGGCATACGTCTAGTGAAAGCACTCGCTGAGAAAGGGTTTATTGTGAAATGTCTAGGAACGGAATAAAATAACCTGTCTTTATTTTAATTGTAAGTTATTGTTTTTTGGCAAATTTAATTTAATTTTGAAAATTTAATTTATTTCTAAAAAAATATGTTTTGAAAATGTATTAATATTCTGGCAATAGATCTCATGGAACCACCAGAACCACTGCCAGAACACTGCACTCATATCAAGGGGAGTCTGACAGACGAAAAAATTCTTGGAGACTCGTTAGTTGGCGTTCATTTAGTGTTTCACACAGCATCGGCTGGCATGTCAGGAATGGGTAAAAATACTCAACAAGAAAACTCAAAACAATTTTAATTCATTAATCGCCCTTTTTTTTTGGTTTATTTTATACAATATAATTGCTTTGGGCATGTCTATGTTGTAATGGGGAAAGACATGGCCAGGGGGAGATAGATTATGTGATAACGGTTCAAATCTCAGGTTAGTGAGAGGAGCAAGATATCTAGACAATGAGTCGCGTGGATCATTCGCAGTCTCTTCCACACATCTATTCAGTCCATCTTATCGTCTACTTATCTCTTACCAAAAAACATATATTTTTTTATACTGAACCTTGAAAATACGCATAAATTCAATCGAAATAGGCCAAAACGTTCTATTTAAAGTAATATTGCTTATTAAATTTTTATTATTTAAAATTATTATTTCAACTTAAAAGTTGAAATTTATTTAGTTGTTTCAATAATTGAAATTCAATTACACTGTATATTGCTTATTACATTTTAATTATTCAAGTTGAAATTAAGATCATTTAAGAAATTCCTTCTTTTTTGATTCGTCAGTTTCAATTAATTAATAATTTATTACTATAATATTACTATAATAATTGTTAATAACTCTAGTTTTAACTTATAATTTTTCCAATTTATTTGAATTATTTTGTTATTTAATAATCATATTTTATGTACATTTCCCTCTAATTTTATACAGTCTGCGTTTTTTTTTGTATGCCTCACTCTTTTCTGCGACCTCCACACTTTTGTGGGCGAATCACATTCGCATATGATAATTAAGATCGAATTTCGATGAGCTGGAAACACCAAAAATTGTAAAAGCACAAAAGTCGAACAAACAAAAACCCAGGCGATAATTTCTTTTGAATCTACAGTATGTGTTTTTTTCGAAAACACATACTGTATGAAACAATGAGAGTATTTTTGAGACCCACAAAAGGTAGTGGTCAACTTAACGAAAAACTGTGCAAAGAGGTAAATGTGGACGGGACCGCTCTTATTCTCTCTCTCTGTCAAAAACATTCCATACAAAGATTCGTGTATACCTCAAGCTATAACGCCATTTTTGGAAGAAAAGCCTTAGTTTTGTGCAACGAAAATGAACCCTACCCAGCAGATACCGAGCAGTTTGATTGGTACTCGAAGACTAAAAAGCAAGCTGAAAAAATGGCGCTTGCACAAAACGGGCTAAAATCAGGTCATTAGCCAATTTAAAAATTGATTTTGTCGATTTTCAACGCTTGGCCAATATCACCAAATGCTGTTTTTTTTGCCGGACCGCGATCAAACTAGTTTTAACGTAATTAGCCTTAAAATTAATAAATTCAAAAAAAAAGAAATTTGGGATCAGAGTTTTATTTTATTTTGACCAGAATGTAGCGAAAAATCAAATTTACGGTTATGTTGCTCTTTAGCGGCAAAGCAAATCTTTACCAAATTTTTAAAACAAAGTTTAGCTAACGGTAATACAATGTATACATGCACAATACGTCCCAATGGAATTTATGGAGAAAACGAAAAAAAACACTTGCCTAGAATTGCTGACAAAATCGAACAAGGAGTCACCATTTTCAAGTTTGGTGTGGGGAACATTTACTTAGATTGGGTCCATGTCGACAATTTAGTTCAAGTAAAAAAATTTATTCAAATTATCAAATAAAAGTGCCCCAAAAAAAATAATATTGCAAAAAAAATTTTTAAATCAGTTTCAAGGCGCAAGAGACCAATTTATCGAAATTCGTCATTATTGAGTGGTTTCGTCCCTTTTAAAGGCCGAAATAGAAAAACCATGATGATTAAACTATATATGATATATTCGAATTGATATATACTGTAAATCGAAATATATGTATTCGAAATCAGTTAGAAAAAGTATTAAAAAAAACCGGTGAAAATAATCGATTCTGATTGTTTCAAATTTCGACCAATCAGAATCTCGCAGTCAATACAATATTATTTTTTATCTCGAATTTTTCTGATCCAAAAATTTTCTAGGTGAAGCTGACTGCAGACATCAAAATAATTTTCAAACTTAAGATAACTTTATTTAGGCCCATGTCAAAGCAGGCGAAAAATTATCCGAAAAATACGACCGAATTGCTGCTGGAAAAGCTTATAATATCTCTGATGATTGTCCTGTCGAACCTTATACATTTTTTAAACCACTATTTGACGCTATGGAGCAACCTCTGCCGTGGATTTCAATCCCATTTTGGGTGGTTTTTTACATTTCTTGGATTAATGAAATTTTGCACCATTGGCTGAAACCAGTTTTTCATTTGGAACCGATTGTTACAAGAAATGAGATTACAAAAGTTTGTACAACTCATACATGTGTCATGGACAAAGCCAGAAAAGAATTAGGTTATGCGCCTAAAAAATTTCACGTGAGTCCCCAATTTTTTTTAAAGATCGCTTTATTGCAAGCACTGAGATCTGAGAACTAGAAAAGATTGCGACAAACAGCTTCTTGCATGTGAAATATCGGGAAAAAATAAATATTGACAATTTTGCTTTCCTAGGTTGATCAGGTGACCGGAAATCAGTGATGAATATTTGCCCGTATAATTGATGTAACCGGTTTTTCAAATAACCGGTCATCACCGGAAATTTAGAGAAATTATGTCATTCGGTCTTTGTTCCGATCCAAAAAATCACAGCAGCCTCCTAGGTGGGGGCAGCCAAAAGATGCGATGAGATGTAGGTTGAAAACGAACTTTTTGATCAAATTTATTTAAAAAATAGAAAAACATCAAATTAGGAAAAAATTCTCGAATTTTCTTCATTTCATAAAATTTTTAAGTGTTGAAAATTATGTTGTCAATTTTCAAAATCCGAACAGTTATTTTCCATTTTGATCAGTAAAACTAGGACTTCAATTTGTTTGTACTTTCCCGTTTATCTGATGAGTAGACCGTCCGAGATCTGTCCCATGATAGAGACTAGGTCATTTTGCGAAATTCGAAAATAGCCAATCGATCAATTTGGGGACGTAGATTTCGAAAAAAAAAATAAAAATTTCAAGCTTTGAGTTACTTTTCGGCCAAATTAGAAAAAATTTATATGACATTAAATGATCTCACGAACCTAAAAAATCGATCTAGTACCATTCGGATCAAAATTAGGGTTGTGTTGGACTGGGTTAGCCCTATTTGATTCAAACTATTTCAGCCGACATCTGTGTTTGCCAAAGAAATAGAAGGGCCACAAAATATTTAAAGGACCTTTTTTTCAGTTTTGACATCGCGGACAGTCTACTGATGAGTTTGAAATTACGACGTGCACTTCCGTCAATCCAAATGACCTTATCTTGTGAAAAAATAAAATTCGACAAACTGTGAACTTCACATCTTGTTTTTGTGAAAATATCGATTACGCAACTTCCTGGTCGTTATTTGCTAGATTTGTGGCCAAAATTTTTAAATGATTCGGCTTTTGAAAATAACTCATCCGATTACATTCTTAGATAGCTCAGACTGAGCTCAAATATCTTGTGAATAATTAAATACAAAAATGGGTTCAAATCCGACAATTGGTTTTAATTTTTTTAAGAAAAACTAATAAATAAAAAATTTCAGAAATCTCAGAAAAAAAAATAAATAAATTGGTCCGATAGACCAATATTTTTTTGTTATTATTAACAAGATATTTGTGCTCAGTTTGAGCTATCTAAGAATATAATCGGATAAGTTGTTTGAAAAATCTCAGGATTACATAGATTTACAAGGCGGTAAATCGTCAAAATGGGTTTGCTGTGAAAAGTTGGACAATTTCTAGACAAATCCTACTGGCTAACCCAGCAGATTTTATTAACCACTTTCAATGAAATTTTGCAGATCAAGCTTTTCCACCATTTTCTCTGTTTGAAATTTGTAATTTTAGTTTTCGAATGCAGTTGCAATTCTGATGAAAGAACGACAACGAAAACGTAGATGGAAAGACATCATTGCTGATAACCAATATAAATTTTACTTAGTTTTTGCAATTTATATTTGTGTGTACTACTTTTTGAAATTTTTGTCCTAAATTTTCAAAAGATGTGTATCTACAATTATTTCTAACACTCGGCTGATATGACGGTTTGACGACTTGATCGAGCCCACTTTGCCAATTTCCGAATTTTTAAAGTTATTGTTTATTTCTGTTGCCATAAAATATTGCCAAAAAATGCCTTAGGGAGTATTGAAGGTTAGCTGATAACTCCAAGAAAATATAATTCGCCCAACATACAAAATTTAAATTTTTATTACAGAATTATTTTTGTCCAAAATCTTGCTGCTCAATGTAATCAGTTTCGATCAATTTTTTATAAATACACCCGAAGTGACTCTATACTGTACCTTTTTTAGTATCGATTGAGAAAAAAGTAACAATTTGACTCCTCGCTTTTGATTGGCTCAGAAGATAGGGTGTCCTGACCGTTATTTGCGGCTGTTGAAAACGACTCATCCGATTTAGTTCTATGATAGCTCAAAAGTTTCACATATATGTTATCACCAAAAAACATCCGGCAAACATATTTTTAGAATAGGACGATTTCCTTTTTTTTACAAAAACTCGAAAGAAAAAACTTTTCGATCTTGAAACTTTTTAGAAAATTGAATAATTCAAAAAAATATTCTTGTTTGATTTTGGCCTCAATATATGGCCGAAATATTAACGGTCTGGATCAGGCCTCGGCAAGCCAGCAAATTTTTCTGGCTTGACTCGACTTGGCTTGACGTTATCAAAAATTTTGCCTGGCTTGACTTGACTTAGCTTGACTTTTTACTGCTCCCCCCCGATATTTACAATAAAGCCCCTTAGTTGGATGACCTTTTTTCATTTGAACGGTTTTTGAGTGAAAAATTGGTTATTTTCCGAACATAACTTGATCATTTTCTACAAAAACTGTCAGTATATTTTTTAAACTGAAAATTACGGTAAATTAGATTTTCTCGAGAACCTGTTTCTCCGTCTTTAAGACATGGTCTTCGTATCCCTAAAATGCCCTTGAATCAATAAACTCAAGGCAAAAAATATGGTCAAAAAACGCTTTGCGAAAAATATATTCAGATTTCTAGGGCTAGCCATTTGTAACTTCAAATCTTTTTAATAAGTTGTAAAAGTATCGAAAAAGGGGCTCTGTGGCAAATTACTTCCCACGGCTCTAATTTGAACTTTTTATTGACTGTATTCACAGTTCTGTAGTTTTATTCCTTTTCTTTAACAAATTTATTTTAATTCTATGACGCAAAAAAGTTAGTTTGCTGAGAATTTGTTTGCAAGCTCAATACTGTTTCTACATTTTATTAATCTTAATCAATATTACTAATTCTTTAAAGACAATTAAAAATACAATAAGCAGCATTAAAAGCTAAGCAATTTACAATGATAACTTATTTAAGCAATTCAATACTGTTTAATATAAAAAAATAAATTATTATACAAAAAAACTGTAACTTTTGTCCCTTAGTACAGTGTTTTTGCATCTTATAGACGAAAAATGATCAAAAAATAATCCTGGAGAGGTTAAAATTTTGGTCAGCTCGACCAAAATTTTAACCTCTCCAGCATTATCTATCGGACCGTCCGCCCATCTGAATTTTTTTTTTTGGATCAGATCGATCGCCTCAAAAAATGGATCGGATCGGTCAGTTCAAAAACCGATCCGATCCAATGATGCCCACCCCTGCTCGAAATATTGAATTCATTTAAGGAAGTACTGATCGCATTTACTGACGCGTTTACTGAGGTCATGAGTCATGACTCATGACGCAGACATGAAATTTTCCAAATTATTCTTAGAAGGTTTTTTTTCAAAAATATGGATTAAAATAACTTGATCAGCAGTCTTTTCATTATCATTGGTCAGCAAAAGTATTTTAATCGCGATTAAAATTTTTTAATCACGATTTTGTCTAAATTATGAAGTTCTCAAGAATTTAAATCGGTATTTCTGAATAATCAAGACACAATAATGAAAATTGTGGACCTTGGGCACTGTACGTACTCTGATGTGTATGACTTTCCAGTTTCTATCGTTAAAATTTAGAGAGTTGATGGATTTGTTACTTCGGGATAGTAATTCTTCCCCTGAACAATTGAAAAAAAGGTGACTGTTTCGGATAAAAGGTAACTATTTGGAGAAATTGCCTGAGGTAACTTTTTCAGATAATCACTCCATATTTTCTTAATTTGAGAATTCTATTTTTTTAAACTTAGGTAGAAATAATCGTTAAAAAAAGTGAGTTCTAACCTTGGCCCAGATGATTCACCTTCCTCTTCTGCGGCTTCTGCTTCGATTTCATCGTCTTCCATTTGAAGCATGACAGCATCTTCAGCATAATCTATAGCTCGTCCTCCGCCGTCACCTCCTTAATGTATAATAAAAAATTCACATAACAACAAACCGCTAAAATTGTATTTCAAAGTTTGCTGCTAAACATAATAAAAAAATGAAAATACTCACCTTTGTCACCTTTTCCACCAACCCAGTTGTCAATATCTCCATCGCTTAAAAAATTAAATAACTTCCAAAATCGGGTTATGTAACATGACTCATGTTTCTATATCGATAACGATTCCCGAGTACTGAAAATTTCGGGGATCCCAATTGAAAGGTCTCCCGATTCGCGCTCGAACTTATTTTCAAAGCCCGGGGATCACAATCTAAGATATATCCTTTTTCCAACCTACGTGGATCCTGAAAATGACGGTTATCTCTATAGCGCGTGTTCGAATCCCACTAATCTTGTCTTAAGAGGCACTTAAGTGATTGTGTTAGTGATTGCATTAGTGATTACGCATCAATCAACTCCTAATATCAAGAACCCTTGCTTATTATCATACCGAAGACAGTCACTTAGACAACATAAGTGGGATTTGAACACACGCTATAGAGATTACCCTCATTTTCAAGTTCCACTTTGGTTAGAAAAGGATATAATATATTTATTTTCCTTTTTAGAACCATTAATGGAAACATCACAGTTTTGGAAATACGTCGCTTTGCTGATTTTATTTTGATTGCTTGTACACTGACTAACCATTTATGAAAACCCACTTTCGCGAATAAATGGCTTCCATAAATGGTAATGGGTTTCCATTAAATGGGTATGGGTTTCCATTAAATGATGATGGGTTTCCATTAAATGGTGATGGGTTTCCATTTAATGGGTATGAGTTTCCATTAAATGGTGATGGGTTTCCATTACATGGTAATTTTGGGCAAAATTTGAAAAGTTGTTTTCAGCCGAAAAATGAAAAAAAAATTTAAATGTTTGAGTTTTACTAATAACATGGTTTAGGAATCAATTTTAGCCTATAATTTATAAAGCAGCCGAAAGCAACAAACTTTTTAAGAAGAATTTGGAGCAAATTAAACACCAAAAAACAGAGTTTATTTTACTCAAACATGCCTTGTTTTCGAAAAATGGTTTCATAAATGGTAAATGGTATGGGTTTGTTTTGTTCATTAAGGGGTAGCCAGCGATGTGGCAGACTGGCGTCAATGTAACACTTACGAAAATAATCAGTTGGTTATTTTTGTGCTGTTATTCGTTAGCTAACCACAATAATGTGATCAGCTATTAAAAATTTTTATTTTATTTAGGAACGATTTGAGTTCAAAATTTTATGTTGTAAATTCGTAAATTTCGAAAAAATCAAAGCATATGAAAAATTTTAACATATTTCGTCCAAAAATTTTCTGATTAATTTTATGAATCGTGAATAAAACGAAAAAAATTACCACTTTATTTTTTCATGCATCGTTTACATATTTCTTGACTGCTGTGTGAAAATCATATGAATGGTTTTTTTGTCATTTTAGTTGTCGACTCTTTATAAATATTTGAAATTTTCCGTCAAATCAAGTCCAAAAATTTAATTGTAGTTTGTTTGAAATCTTTGTAAAAAATCGAGGCCGAATGCACTTGTGAAATTTTTTGGCTATCTATTTGTTTCCGTATTTAAACCAGAGCAAGGGTCAAGTGAAAATATGCTTTCTGAACTTTTGATGAAATTACAATCACTTGCTAAGGACGTTTGTGCCATTTTGCACGATTTATTAACAATTTTATTATTTTTAAAAATCTATAAAATTGCGGGTTAAGTACGGCTACTTAATTTTAAAAGTCAGTGACATTCTTTTTATATTTTAAACTCAATTGAATGTCAATTTTCTTTTCCTAAAACGCTGTTTTTCGTCTATTTTTCATGGAAAAAAAACTTTCATATTTAAAATTTTTGCATGCTAGATAATGAGCTCCCACTAATTAATAGTTGCACTTACACCCGAAATGTCTGAAGTTTATAATATCGTCTTGTTAAAAAAAATCCCCATTCGGGTCAAGTTGGAAAATGAGTTAATGAAAGTGGTTTTTGATATTTTTACAGATCTTAAGTATTAAACTAATTTTAAAATATAAACGTTTGCAAGTATGAACACTTTCATTTTGTAAAACAATAAATAAAAAATTTTCACATTTTTTTTTTTTTCAAAAATCACTCCGAAAAAATGTACCAATTACCATGCTGCTACCCTTAAATGAATTGGTTTCCTTTATCGGGGGTTTCTATAAAATGTTAGTCCAGTGTAATTTCCAATTTATTTCATTTCTTAATAAATTCGGGTTCACATCCAAATGGTAAAATAGAATTCAGCTATATAACGTGACAAACGAAGCTAAAGCATGGTCTAAGGTTTTTGGTCGAATCAGGAATCGAATACAATACATACAAGTAGATGGTAAAGTTCCCATTTTACCTTTCTTGAGATCGGGAAAACATTAGGGATCGTTCCCTTTTACAAGCTTGTATGGTCCATACTTGTGCACACAGCTGTGTGCACAAACTTACTTTTATTCTTTAAAAATCTGCACATCAATGTATAACAGAAATTAGCGATTTAAGGCCATAATATTAATTTTCGATATAATACAGTATGTCACATACCGCATGTTACATGCTATATCAATTACGGGGGCTCCTGGTCCCTTTTTACTAGTTTTTGAGCCAAATTTTCTATATTATTTGGCTTCTAAAAACAACTCATCCGATAACATTCTTAGATAGTTTAAACTGAGCACAAATATCTTGTGAAAAATAAAATAAAAAAAATTCGTTCGTCGGACTTATTTATTCTATCTTTTTTCAGAGATTACTAAAATTGAAAATTACTAGTTTTTCTTAAAAAAATTGGTAACAATTGTCGGATTCGGACCAATGTTTTTAATTCAATTATTAACCAGATAATTGTGCTCTGTTTGAGCTATCTAAGAATTCAATCGGATGAGTCGTTTGCAAAAGCTGAATTAAATGAAAAAAATTGGCTAAAACCTAGTAAAAAGGGACCAGGAGCCCCCGTAATCGATATGTCCATGTTTTTTATAACCGAGTCAATAAACATATATATGTATATCCTTTTTCCAACCAAAGTGAATCTTGAGAATGATGGTGATCTCTATAGCGCGTGTTCGAATCCTACTATTGTCGAATCTCTCGCCGTTTTTTTGACCGGGGGTTGACTGGCTGATGTTACGCATCAATCAACCTTGGTGCTCTCAATATCGATCACCTTTGCCTATTTCATTAGACAATCACTAAAAACTACCTAACACAACATAAGTGAGATTCGAACACGTGCTTTAAAGATCACCATCATTTTCAAGACTCAATTTCGTTGGATAAAAAATACAATTTGCTGAATTACCTACTGTATGTGAAAATTGATTCTCTTATTAATTGCCAGAAACATAATTATTGAAAGCTCATTACCACACAAGTTTCAGAATTTTAGTAAGGTTCAAAGTGTGTTTTTTTTTCAAAATATAGCCAAATTACTATCTTACAATATGAAATACTTCTGTTTTTGAGCAGTTGGGTTCTAAAAAGGACATTTAAAAAGATTCAAAAATAATGATCCTCATTAATAAACCACATATTTTATTGTATTTCCTGAACAAAAGCAATCTTCGACTAAACCGGTCCTGAGAACTCTGATTATTTAAATAAAGCAATCGACGAAGATCTTTTGTCGACATCATAATATAAATTCAGAAATATATTCAATGAATGTTTAATATCGTCAATTAGACGAAAAATGACATTTTTGACATCTTAATAGCGAAATATTCTTTGAACTTAGTTTTGACCCATGAATATCCATTATGATGCCCGAGTAACATAAATATTTGCCTGTTAAAAGAATAGGGAATTAGATATTTATGTTACTCGGGCATCATAATCGATATAATAAAATAATCATTTAAAAAAGAAGAAAGATTTTTTTCTTAATAAACATGAAACTGCGATTTTTAGATTTAACTTTTTCTGTTTTCATGAACTTGAATAACTCATTTTATAACTGTAAAATTCTTGATAATGAATTAATTTATAATTCGAAACTAGTTGAATTAATATTCCTTTATTGCCCTCCTGTCCTTTTTTGGTCCCTCAGAAACACGGGGGGGTGAGAAAACCACGAGTCATCCGATTAGGTTCTTAGATAGCTCAAACTGTGCACAAATATCTAGGATAATATAAAATTAAAATTGGTCCGAATCAGAATTGTTTCCATTTTTTCTCAGACCTTTGTTTCTATTTATAACAAAAACTAATAATTAAACAATTTCAGTAATCTTAAAAAATGATTGGTCTATTAAAAACAGTTTTTAATGTTTATATTAATTAGATAATTGTCTCAGTTTGAGCTATCTAAGAACTTAATCGTATAACTCGTATTTGAAATGTACGTCGTTTTCTCACCGTCCGTGTTTTGAGGGATCAAAAAAGGACAGGAGGGCAATAAAGGGATATATCAATGAATCATGATAATATCATTGATAATCATTGATAATATCATATTATATCATCTTGTCCTTTTTTTTATCATATATCCCTTAATCACACTTTGCTTAGAATGCGTAGCCACGTCAATTTTTCTATGTAATTCTTCTATTGATTCCCCTATATGGCTACGAATTCTAAGCAAAGTGTGATAAAGGGATATATAAAAATAATCATTGATCAAACTATCGATAAAAATCGGACGATTTTTCAAAAATGTTTACCAAAAACTTATAAGCGACATAAAATTTTGATAAATAAATTAAGGTGGTAGCAGTTGCATCGAATGTTCTCGGAGATGGATCATCCGATTCCAGAAATTCCAATCGTATCCATAGCTTAATAGTTGACCTGTTATTACCGGTTAATCGGTCACCCTATTCCCTCGAAAATATGTCAAGGCCGAGCATCAACTATTTGGCTGTTGGATACAATTGAAATTTCTGTAATCGGATGAGCCATCGATGCAACTGCTGCTACCGTTCTCACTTGTCAAAATCTCGCCATGATAAAAATCTAATAATTTCAAAAGGGTTTAAAAAAAATATGGCCTGATTCGGAGCAATTTTTTGTCTGATTTTTGTCTCAATTTGTGTGGTCCTTTTCGGGTAAGTCGAAATGTTAACGGTTAAAATCAGGGATCGGAATGAGAAAAATCAAAAGCATACCGGATCGATGAGGGTTAAAATTGATCCGATCTTATAATTCAAATACGATCTGATCAAGTTTAGCCGATCCCTGGTTTAAATCCCCTATGTTAACTATATCGAAGATAATACTTGTGCGTTATTTTCCACTTGTTTTCAAGATTCTCTCATTTTACTCTTATGTAAAATTTTTCGAGATTTTTGCCTATTTAGATTCTAAATAGGCGAGAATCTCGGGAAAAGTTGAGAATAATGCACAAGTTTTATCTTCGATATACGCGTTTATGCGGATTGGATTTTTTTTTCAATATTTTCCTCGGGAAAATATGCGGCGAATCTCCATGCTAAAGTTTGAACTATGTCACTTTTTTTTATAATCCACAGATAAGGATTTTGAATTTGAGAGAAACGGATATATTTGGAACTTTTTCAAATAAAAATTTGAAAATACACTGTATATCGATAAATTATACTAGTATATCGAAGATTATACTTCCGCGTTAGTGAAAGCTGTGACGTCATAATTTCAGAGATTTTAGAATGAATCAGCTTATAATGTAAAAAATATCAAAATGGTCGAAACTTTATCTCGAGACACTATTTCGACAAATTATGACGTCACAGCTCTAATTTACGTATAAGTATAATCTTCGATATATCTGTGTTAGTTAAGATGCTCATCTGACTCTAGTTAATAAATTAATCTAAATAATTAATTTGATTAATAATTAAGCCTTAAACTCTGAAAAATTTTATGAAGACATACTCGCAACTTGACCATGATATTGAGCATGCAGTAAGATGTCCATTAAATTCCGATGCAAAAAACTGGAAACGATGTTCTTCCGAGTTTTTAAGATATGTATTTTAGGGATCAGCCAATTTTTCATTGAAAATTGTGGTTATTTCGCTTTATTTATATGAAAATTCCAACTTGGCAGTTTGTTCACCAGAGCTGAATGTTTTTCAAAATGATAAATAACCTATATCGCCCTTTATTGCCCTCTCCGACAGATTTGGTCCCTCAATAACACGGGGGGGGTGAGAAAAAGACGCTTAATTTCAAAACGAGTCATACGATTTAGTTCTTAGATAGCTCAAACTGACCACAATTGGGTAATTGATATAAACATTAAAAACTGTTCTTAATAGGACAATGTTGTTTTTTAAGATTACTGTAATTGTTTAATTATTAACAATGGTCTGATTCCGACCAATTTTTATTTAGTATCATTCACTAGATATTTGTGCACAGTTTGAGCTGAATGAGAACCTAATCAGTTGACTCGTTTTCAAATGACACGTGGTTTTCTCACGCAAGAACAAGTGTGAAAATGTATAGGGAGTTCCATGCGTTATCACCAGCGGCAACAAAAATATCCCCTTATCACCTTTTGGTTAGAATGCGTAGCCATTGAGAATTGGCTCAGTCGGAGTTGAATGTCGTAGAAGAATCCTTAGTCTAAAAATTTGTCAATATCCCGGCCCAATCAAGCAAGCGAGGGAAAGTAGCAATCGACATTGTTTTTCTGTTTTTTGGCTGTGTTTCAGAATATTTGGGTGGCGCTGGAGAGCGCTTCTCAGAGAGAACAAGTGAAGCAATCCTCCGCGAGAAATTAAAAGTTTCTTTTTCTTGTTCTCTATGAGTAACTAAGGCTTACTATTTTCCCTAATTACAGTAAAATTATGCTTTAAGTATCAAATATTTAATTTTGAAATAAAATCATTAATTTATGTTTATAAGTTTGGTATTAGGCACTGAATCAGTTATTATTCTCTCATGAATTATGGGCCCTTAAATCAAATAATATTTCGATAATGTGGTAGGTGAAAGTTTGCTCTCTAGGACTTCCTGCGAATTTTTTTTTTTTTTTGAGGTTATTTTTGTGATCAGTGGGATTCATCCCCCCCTAAACACAGTTTTCGACAAATTTAACATTTTAGTATCCGAAATTTTGGCCCTTGGGGAAATAAACTAAACAGGTCCTGTGAGACTCTGGAGACGAATTTCGATAAAATCCAAAAAACTGTGCAGTAGAAACTTGCGGAGATGAACCTAAAATTGAAGTTTTTATATGTCACATTAGAACTAAAACAGGGCAAAAAGATTCGGTTTATTTGTTTGAAATTCACAATCTCTAAAATTCGTCATTCGGGATTTCGCTCTCTAGCATTATCTGCGGATATCGAAAACTGAAACAGACCTTTCGTGGTTTCTGAAGATTGATGTTTTTTGCATAGTTTTTGGTCAAATTGAGCATTTTTTCTGAACATAAAAACAAATTCAGGATTTACTGTTTTGTCTCTAGCACCAACTGTGTATCTTTCTAAAATTTTAAAGATCAATATCGTGATCGGTGGAGTTAATTTCTTCCGTGACGCATTTTTAAGCGAAAGTTGACAAATTTATGTATCCGAAATTTTGAACCTAGGGGAAATCAACTTGCAGGCCCTGTGATCCTTGGAGACGAATTTGAAATAAATCCAAAATTTGTACTGTAGGAACTTGCGCAGATCACGCTGCAACAAAAATTTAAAGGTTTTGGATGTGAAATCAGCTCAAAAACGGGACAAAAATTCGAGTTTTTATCGTTTTTAAATATGAATTTGATCCAAATTGACATGTTTTGAAAATTTTCCGAAGAGGTCTTATTGTAATCAAAGCCACCATAGACTATTGCCAATAGCCTATGTTCCTCGAGACAAAAAAAATCAGTGTAAAATTTAAAATACAGATATTTATTTGATTCATTTTTTGATAGACTTTCACATACCACATAATCGAAATATTTGATTATGGCCGATAATTTATGAGAGAATAAAACTGATTCAGTGCCTAATTAACCAAACTTATAAACATAAAATTAATGATTTTTTATTTCAAAATAATATTTGATACTGATTAAAGCAATAATTTTACTGTAATTAGGAAAATAGTAAGCCTTAGTTACTCATAGAGAAAAAGAAATTTTAATTTCTCGCGGAGGATTGCTTCGCTTGTTCTCTCTGAGAAGCGCTCTCCAGCGCCACCCAAATAATTATGAAACACAGCCAAAAAAAACAGAAAAACAATGTCGATTGCTACTTTCCCTCGCTTGCTTGATGGGGCCGGGATATAACAATTTTTAGACTAGAGGATTCTTTTACGACATTCAACTCGACGTGAGCAATTCTCAATGGCTACGCATTCTAACCAAAAGGTGATAAGGGATAGCAGCTGGACTAATATTTTCAAACTATGCAGTCAATTCTAAAGAAAACAGAAAAGTTGAAACGAAGTATTTTGAAACAAAATGACCAACTTTTATTGCCGATAGTTGAAGCCCGTTTTGGTAAACAAATTAAAGTGAGATGTTCTAAATAAATGAAACTGCTTAACGATCAACTATCGGCAAAAAGGTTGCACATTTTGTTTAAAAATACTTGTTTTTAACTTTTCTGTTTTCTCTAGAACATGTTTTGACTGCATATGTTTTGTGTTCGATTTCATATTATTATAACGTACTGATGAAGAATCTGAAAATTCGAAATATTTTTATAAATTACATCTAGAACAACCAAAAGTTGTAAAACAAATTAAAAATAATATGCTTTAGTATTTCTCTTTCTTCAGCAAAATTGCTCTCAAAAAGACAAGTAATTAACTTTGTGTTTATGTCTCCAAGTTTTTATGTCTCAGTAACTATGTCGGCATGACTGCTCGAAAAGTCCAAACCATAGCTAAAGAAAACAGAACTTTTTCCACAGCCAAAAACATTTACTATCACATAAACAGTTGCCAAAATTACCTCGGCCGGCGTTTTGAAATTTGAACATGAAAATTTCAAACCGGAAGATAAAATTGACGTTAAAAAGAAATTGAGAGATCAATTTTTCATGAAACAATTCACTATACAGTATAGTCTACTGCAAAAAAGTTTCAGGTTATATCTATTATGATGCCCGGGTAACACTTAAAACTTATTTGCCGGTTAAAAGAATAAATTATAAGTTTTAAGTGTTACCCGGGCATAATGGATATTCAGAACCAAACACCGCTTTTTTACATTATTTTGATATCCCTTTATCACTTTTTGGTTAGAATGCGTAGCCACTACTCCTTTTAACGTGTGATTTTAACGTTGTGGCTACGCATTCTAACCAAAAAGTGATATGTGGGCATTTTTTTTAAATTGATTTTGCCCACACGATGCTATTTTCGCACCTCTTAGGAATCCGTTTCAAAAAAACGTCGTTTTAGTTCTCAAGCATTTTAGGGATTACTCGAAATTGTGCTAAATACATTCTGAAACTGGACCTCTAACATATTTCCTGAACTGATCACTTCACAATCTTGATAATGTCATAATAAAGTCGAAACGTTGATAAAATATTATTTAGAAATTAACTGATTGTATATTTTCTAATTTAACAACAAGGTTGCCTCAAATAAAATTAACGCACTTTTGACTGTTCAGCGCCAAAATGAACCGTTTCTCCAAGCGTGATAATGCCGAAAAAATAAATTCTCTCAAAATAATTCATATTTTTTCATGCCACAGCTGATCCCTATTTAAATGATTTTGATGATGATAAGTCGGTAAAGCTCCCAACGGAGTAAGAAAAGTTGTCATCTACTACTGCTGATATATTTTCATTGAAATCTCTCATTTGAAAATATTCATTTTTTGAGTTAAATTGTTTCAAAGTGAATGAAAATGACCTCTGACTCACCTTGATCCCCCCTCTCCATCTTCGTCATCTTCTTCTCCGTTGTTCAGACATTCAAGTGTGTTCATTTCTTCTTCGTAATCAACTGGAATATGGGAAAATAATTGCTTTTCAGATCTACTGTATTGATCTACAGTACTGTGTTGTTGCCAAGAAAAATATATAGGGCAAACACTCCGAATGCTAAAAACACGCATAAGAGAACATCAAATGCCCTCTTCTTATTCAAAATTTGGATTTCAAATATCAATTTACACATACTAGAATGTGAACCAAAGAAAAGTGAGGCCCAACTTTTTATTGATATAAATTTCACCAGTCCAGCCAAAGCCAAATTTGAGTTTTTCAAAAATCGATTCAAAATTGTAGGAAAAGGGTTTATGCATAAAAAAGACCGTGAAAGAAATGAAGCTTTTTTGATCAGAACGCAAAACCCTTCTATAAATGATCAATTTGATCACAAAGCTTTAAACCTTTTTTGACCTAAAATTGCACTAACCATGCACGTAGAAATGTTGTAGGTTTATTGTGTAAATATGATTATTGCGAAACATCGACAAAACGTCGAGAATTCACATTCAAATTCAATATTTTTTGAAAAAAGGCGTTTTGGACACCAAGGAGTTAAAATGCGAAAAAGTCCATATGGAATTTTTTNTTTTTTCTTCCCTGGGGTCGATTACCTCACCTCCAAGCATTTTTAAGATGATCTGAAAACTTTCATTTTTTGAATGGCTCAATCGCGTCCACACTAAGAATGATAATAAATCGAAACTAGTGAAAAAATGTGGTATTATTACAATCTACTGTATTCAGTGAAAAACTGCGTGTTACAGTAAGTAAGCTATGCATAGGGTGTCCACCATTAATTTCGACTTATAGAAATAATGGGTGGATTGTTCCGAAACTTCTTGAGGGTGAATAATATATTGGAAAATGGAAAAAAAAATTATGAACGAAAATTTTGGTAGTCACGTGATCAAAATACAGCGATTTTTCATTTTTTCAGTATTTAATTGATATAAAACAGATGCCAAATCGGTAGTTTTTGGGTCAACGTCACTTATGAATGAAATTAACACACTTTTTGGGAAAAAAAAATCAAAATTATGATTTTTTTGGCTCCCAAACATCGATTTTTCGAGAAAAAAAACGTAAAAGTGAGAAAAAGGGATGCCCGTTTGATCCAACAAAAAATATTTTATTATCAAATTAACCGCCTCGTTGAACTTAGTTAGTACCAGTTTTTGATACATACATCTCATATAGATGGTGTCATATTAAAAAATTTGCATGTCACTAAACGCGCCGTAAAATTCTACATAAATGCCCATATCTGGAAATCCGATCCTAATTAGTTGATTTTTACTCAATATCGATTGATGGGCACCCTAGCTATGGATTTATAGTATATCTATCACGGCACTTGCTGGAGCTTTTATGCCATTTTTTAACTCAAAATTGTTTTTTGAAAACGACTTATCCGATTTAGTTTAAAGATAGCTCAAACTGATCACAAATATCTAGTGAATAATATAATAAAAAAATAGTTGGTCCGAATCGAACCATTTTTTATTTGTTCTCTGAGATAACTGAAATTGTTTAACCTCCTCACACCCAGAAACGAGAACTTCGCCTCACACCCAAAAGCCTATCTGAAGGCACTACTTTGAGCGCTTATCACGGGAAAACTGGTAAAGATATGAATTCACTTATTTTTCACTGATTGAGATCAAGGATAAAATTAAGTGAATAACACATAACATTTGTAAATTTCGAAGTCTGTGAACTCGATAACTGCGAGAGCAAAGAGAGGTTCACTAGCCTTTTATTTCTTAGAAAACCATACATTTGTTACAATGACATATAAGTAACAAATTTACAAGTGAAACTCTAGCTATTTAAAGCTGGTCTGATTAAGATTATAATACCTCGATCGCTTACTAAACAATTATTAATATCGCCGCGCGTCAAAATATATGCAGCAAAATGTGAAAATTATTGCTAATCAGCTGATAACTCAAAATCAGTACCCCCTTATGTTCTACACTTGATCGATTTGTCTTTGTCGGCTTAATTTTTTTATTTAGTTTTTCTTTTTTTATTTAGTTTTTCTTCAATATTTTGAGTTTCATAAAAATCACTTGTGAAAAAATTATTCTTTGTATAGAGACTGCAGAAAAAATAACTTATATCAAAATGATCCTCAAGTTCTTTTCTAAAAACTGGCTTACTCAGAATTTCGATATCATGTATCGTTTTCACACAATTAATTTTAAATAAATTTTGGCAAAAATCCTAAAAAAAAGAAGGAAAAAATATCTTTCGAGCGGCTAATCGTATGAAATTTTCAATAATATTTTTGGGAATAAAATTGCAAACTCTATGGCGCATTTGAATTGTAGGTCTGTGAAAATGTTTTTTCTGCGCCGTTTTGACCCCCGAAATTTTTTTGCCTTCAGATAGTCAAAGGGTGTGAGAGGGTTAATCCGTTTTTGTTAAATAAAAATTTTGTTAATTTATTTGCTATTTCAAAACTCAATCGGATAATTCGTTCTCAAAAGCCGCATTAAATAAAAATATTGACTGATTAATGGCATAAAGCCCCAGAAAGTACCGTAATAGATATGTATAATTAGCCTTCAGGGTTATTGTCTCATTGTGAAAACTAGGACACATTTGAAATTCGGAAGAAGCTATGATACAAAGTTGGAAAAAATCTAAATGCTAATTTTTAATTTGTTAAAATTCGACCAATCAGAATCGCGGATTTGAGGTTCTGTCGTCAGTGTCAACGAGAACAAGGTATTAACGATCGTTGTGTTCATTTGACAATGTGTCATTTGAAATATTTAGAATTTTATTTATACGTTTTTAAGGGTGTTGTTTTGTCCAAATATATTACTATCAATATTAAGCACAGAGTTCGAAAAAATGGCAAACAAATGCCGATTTTTTGTTGTCTTGTCCATATAAACGCAGTCCTTATAAACACACACAACAGGAGCAAATTTTTTCCGTATTTTTTTTGTAAATATGCATTATTAATACTTATTTATTATAAAAAGAACTTTGAAATTGTCAGAATCATTTTAACAGTTCAGTGACTAAAAACAGAAAATTTATTGATATTTTTAGGAAATTTTTAATCCCAGAAGCCAATTCAAAAATATGCTAAACTTTACTTGTTTTTCTCTTAAATTTTAGATATATTTTGAATTTTTGACCAAAATTTTCCCAAGATTTTGAAAAAATTGGTTCAAAAAAATTTCAGTTCTAGTATCTCTAAGTTCTCATTGTGACTTCAATCGCCCAAAACATCGACCAACGGGTTTTTTTACAAGAAAATAATTTTTTTCAGATATTTTGCAGCAGACTTCGATCAAAAATGGAATAAAAAAAATGATGGAACTGGCGGTTCTAACTGAGGAACATTCTCTGATAATTGATTGAAATTGTATGCAACATGTAAAAGTTATTTACTAATGGAGCAAGAAAATTAAGCTCTGAGAAACAAGCTCATTTTTTGTTGATGTTTAGTTTTGTGTTTAATCGAACTATGAAAAGTAGAGCGAACTAGATATATAAATATCTATCTGACAAAGACTGTCTTACATAATATTTCGTCAAAAATAATCATTTATTGTAAATTATATCGGAAAATGAGGCAGAAGAATTTGAATTTCCTTCAAATCAGCAATATTTAAACTGCTTGAAAGTGCAGAATTTCAGCCGAATACATCAAATATTTCATAGGACTTAAAATCTTCTAAGATTTCCGAAGAAAAAAGAACACATTTCATTGAAACACGATGAAAATTTGTTTTAAATATTAAACTTCAAAAGGCTCTTGTCATTTCTCGTCCATATTGTTCTTAGAGGGGTTAACGCAAAACCTTAAAGCTTACCGCGTGAGTTTCAAGGGGCGTCGAGATTCGAGCCAGATCGATACTCGCGCTGTTATCGAACAAATCTAATCGGGCGTGAACTGATGACGCATCAATAAATGAAAGAGCCAATGGCGAGCTCGAGAATTGTCAAATGTAATAAATATTACATCTTAAACTGCGAAAAAGTCGCGTCAAAACAAAATTTGAAAATTCATGCCGTTTAAAATGAAATTTCATGAAAAATAAGCAATGAAATTTCATGCACAAATTTCAAAACTCGAGAATAAGCCAGAAGAGCGCAATTTGATTTAGACCCCCTAAAATGCCAAAAGATCGCCTCTAAATAAAATTTCAAAACTCTAGAATAAGTCAAAAAACGCGATTTGATTTAGAGCCCCTAAAATGCAAAAATCGCGTCAAAATAAAATTTCAAAATTCATGTTTCAAATCAAATTTTATGAAAAATAAACCATGAGATTTTCATGCACGGACCTCAAAATCTCAGAAAATGCCATTAAAGGATTTAAATATGTACTCTTCACTGGGCCTTGGACGATTTGAAATAAGGAATTTCAAAAATAAAAAATCGGTTTTAATGTGTTCGAGCTATCTGTAGAGAATTTTTTTCTGGTCATTTTAAGACCAAGGATTTTTTTTTTATGAAAAATTTTTGGTAAAAAATCGATTTTAAGGTCAATTTTTCGTGATTTTACAGATAGTATGTGATCCAGTTCTAGCGAAGCCGTAGAAGTGCTAGAAGGCTGATTTTTTGGTGAGTAAAAATTAAGCGTTTTTCGGTCACCCACTTTTTTATTGAGGGTCGGCGACCAATATTTGATCTCTAATGACGCTCAAAGTTCAAGGTCAATCTCAAGTTCATCGTATAGACTTGTGAGTACCCCCAAAAGAATCTTCCTGTTCTTTTGTTAAAGTTGATTTGAAATCTCCTCTGGTATGTACAGTGTGAATTCTTTATCAATATCCGGAGAAATTTGTGTTGATCATATAATATGACTCATGTCTTGTTCGTTCTATCCTTCAAAAAATCCCTTATAAATAATGTCCTTATAGACGCGTTTGATGGATATGCACCACATTATGCTTATTTAAAAAATTGCAAAAGTATTTTTCGGCACTGATAATATCCCAGCTGATAACGCTCTCTTTTGTCATTGTGATTTTCTGAGTCAAAAAGACGTATAGAAAACTATTTTTTCTAATGCTTCTGCAAAATATTTGGATCATTCTGTAATTTATATCTTTGAGATGTCATCAAATATTGATGCTAATGGCTAGTTCTTAATCTAATTTCCAATGACCTGACATTTCTCCCGATTCAGTTTCATCTGTTTCCAGTGCTTCGATAATATCAATCTAGTGAAATAAAATTAATAAAAGAAAATCTGCCACTATTGAAATTAATATTAACCATTATGTATTTTATATTTTTATGATTACACTAAAGTGCCTCTATAAGGACGGACCAAAAGGACGCACATTTTTCCCAAAGCTTTCCACAGTGCGAATAGAAGGACGCACATTTCTTCGAAAAGTTTTTCAGGTCCTTTTTGAGGACGCACTTCTTAAATCGAATAGTTTTTATAAAGGCACTGTACTGTCATCACATTAATGAAATTAAAAAATATTTTTATTTTGCTATAAGCTTTCCTGCAATAAGCTAGATTCATATTGAAACTTTAATCAGAAACGGAATCAATCTGATTAAAATACGCAGCTGTTGGGAAATGAGAGGCTACGGACGTATCTTATTTCCAAGGCCACTTCAGCATTACTTCCAAAAACTAAAAAATCATTCGGATCGTGCCTGGTTTCAATTGTCAAACTGGCCACAAGTGCTTTACTATGATTTCAAAAAAAAGATTTTTGATTGAAAAAACTTTTAGTCCAATTTCCTGAATATATGGATCCCCACCCCTGGATTTTAGCCAGTATGAATCATACTATGATGCAGCCGGGTGATTTGCTGAGACATATATACTCATGCAAAATAGATTTCACCTGGGCCAAACATCTCCACGTAAAAATCTTCCGTTGAATCGGGCTTCTCGTCTGCATTCGGGGTGGAGATCAATATTTATCGACATGAACTTTATTTATGACTGACTTTTATAAAATTTTTCAAGTTCAAATTATTCATTTTTTCTCTGAAAATAGAATAAAACCTCGAACCGTCGTAATTATTTGAAAAAATCTAAAATTTATGTTAAATCGACGAAAAATGAACCTTTTAGTTTGTTTTTGAGTTGGCTTTCTCAATTTATTCAGGCATTTTTAATTTACTAATCCACGATGTACTTTTGTAGAACTATTAATTTTTTATTTATTCAGAGTATAAAATAGACGATGGTGAATAATAAATAAAAATCCCTTTCGTTGTTGACCAATTTACTTTTGGATGAACTACCAAGGGTACAAATAATCTTTTGAATTTGAGACCATCTTGAACTCAATAAATCATTCACATTTTTACATGATATTCTTTTTGAATTTTTTAAGTTCAAAGTAAAAGAGGAAGTGTCGCTTTTTAAGACCTCTCACGACAAAAAGGTTATATTTCAAAAACGCCATATCGAAGATTATACTTAGGCGTTATTCGAAACTTGTTTTCGATATTCTCGCCTATTAAGATGAGCATATTTAGGGAGTAAAACGAGAGAATCTTGAAAACAAGTTGAGAATAACGCGTTGGCATTATGTTCGATATATCCTCTTTTTGATGATTTGTTTTCATATTATTAGGGGGAGTATTTTCAAATTGTTTAACAATGACGTTTAAAAAACATTTTTTCGAATTGTCGAAAAACGGGGTTTTGAGTGCTCCACAAAAAGCTATCTCCTCCCTTAATTACCAAAATTTTACTTAATTGGTCTCATAGAAGCTAAAGCTATGAGAAGTCTTCAGGGTCATCTTTAGTTTAGTTTATTTTGCTTTTTTCTAGAGGCATATGAAGTTAACCGTAATTCTTAAATATTTGAAACTCAAAAAGTGAATTTTGATCAATATTTTAATAACAGAATAATAATTTACGTCCGTATTTTATTTTATTTAACTGTCAGACTGACAGTGTCAGCCTGCAAAAAAATATCGAATGTTTTCAAAATTTCCTCATTTTCAAAAAAAATAGAAATCTGTTTTAAAAAACTTTTGACGAAAATCAGAGAAATTCATCGAAAATTAATTTTGCAAAAAACGACGTTTAAGTCATATTAAAAAAACACAAAAAAAATTCTCGTCAATTGGAAGCCAAATCTAACTATTTTTATATTGGCCCATTTTCACCAAAATCACTCAGGTCTAATAAAATAAATTTTTACATGGATTTAAGCTGAGATAATTGAATTGTGTCCATAAATCATACGTCACGTATGATACTTGTCTCAATTAGGGTATGACCACAATTTAATTTCTTTATTAAAAACTAATCTATTTCCAAGTCGAAGATGACATTTTAACCTCATGTGGATCAGCCAAATAAATGATCGATTAACCGCGTTTTCATCACCGTTTTCATTCAACTGCTATTTCAATTATAAATGATGGTGTACAATATTAATATAGAATGTTTTCTAACCATATTTGCGACTGGACATCAAAAATTGTCCAAATCATTCATAAAATATTCTTCAATCAATCAAAACGGCGGAAATCAAGTGTATCCAATTTGGAAAAAAGAAGGGAAAAATCTTACACCCTGTACTATTATAAAACATCAGGCAAGTGACAAGAAATAATTTTTTGCTTTTTTTGTGACCAAAACATGCATTTGTCATAATTATATTCTCGGACACAGTAAAATTGCACTTACGCACATTACTTGTAAATGTGAAATTCGTCATGCGTGTATGCGTATATTGTGATTTTATGTTTTCGAGCAGGTGATGATGACGCATTTAGGTATTGAAGCAAATCTCCCAAAAAATTTCTTGTGACGGGCATCATTTCGATATAGATTTATACCGTATAAATTCAGGCTTCCAAAAGGGATAGGGATAGAAGGGATGAACCGAGGGGGATAGAGGGGGATAGGGATGAAAAATTCAGAGCCATAGAGGGATCGGGATGGAAAGTCCCATCCCCCTTTTATCCCCATCCCCTTTTTTATCTCGTTTCTATCCCTTTTTCCGTCCCTATCCCGTTCTATCCCTATCCCCCTTTTNCCCTTTTCTATCCCTATCCCCTTTTTGCATAATCATAAATATAAACACTCTTCAGAAGTTTTACTGTATATTCAAGGGTAAAATTTAGTACAAAAAAATTTGGCGGTATTTTCGATGAATCATGACTTCCGGTTTAACCGGAACTCGAGTAAAATTGTGTTTAATTAATTATATAATACAAAAAAAGTATATTTGAGGGTTAAATTTCGTCAAAAAAACGGGATAGGGATGGAAAAATCGGCGGGGATGCATCCCTTTTGGAAGCCTGGTATAAATTATACGAAACAAATCCGGGAAACCATAATTTCTTGAAACACACTTGAGTCAGGTGACATGTCATGTCATGACATGACTGGCCATTTGGCTTGAAAACAGATTCGCCTACGCTTTGAGGGGGTGGTCGTCGCATTTTAAGGCAAAAAACGAAGTTTTCAATGATCAAGTGACGCAAAAGTACAAATCGTTGAACCAAATATTACCTATTTCTGATATATTTGAACTTAGATCTTGCATCCAAAAAAAATAACGAAAGTGACAGACTGCTCGTCCAATCAGAAACGTGCTTACAAAACTGACGGAATAATTTTTTTTAAATGTATCTCCTCTCTCGTTTTTCAAGGTACACATTCGAAACTTATATGCTTGTGCAGCTGAATAGTCCGTGCAGATCAGTATTGAGAGTTTTGTCCAATTTTCTTGGATTTGGCTTCAGAATCACCAAAAAACAGAATTGAGACCCTATTTTAGGGGTCTCAATCAAGATGCATCTCCTCCCTGAATTTGAAAATTACACATTCGAAACTTATATGAATGTGCAGCTGGATAGTTTGTGAGTTTTTTCCAAATTTCTTTCTCAGTTTTTTTATAAATCGTGATTTTATTTCCAAAAAATTGATAAATTTAAACTTATTTCATACAAATTATTTTTGAAACCCTCAAAAAGTGCTTTCCTGACAGTGTACGCAGATTTTCATAAAAACAACATTAAACTTAAATTGGGACAATTTGTTTTTAGAGCCTCATTTTGCAACGACCACCCCCTTAAGCGGAGGTGAAATATCATATTCTACCTCCGCTTAAAGCGTAGGCGAATCGGTTTTCAAGCCAAATGGCCAGTCGTGTCATGACATGTCACCTGACTCAAGTGACTTCAAGAAATTAAGGTTTCCCGGATTTGGTTTGTATAATTATACGGTATAAATCTATATCGAAATGATGCCCGTCACTTGAAATTTTCAAAATATTCTGAATATCTCTTATTCACACTTTTGTAAATATCCCAGCCCTGATTAGGAAACGTAGTGTGTTTTTACGTAGGAGGGCCGGGATATCTACAAAAGTGTGAATAGGGTATATCATATATCATATATACCGTATATTGCTAGCTATTCCACCAATCGAAAATACGAAAAATCGCTACATTTTGATCACGTGACGACCAAAAATTTTTTTTATAATTTTTTTTCCATTTTTTCATATGTTATTAACGTCCTCAAAGTTACAGAAGAATCCACCTATTATTTCTATAGGTCGAAATTAATGGTGAAATAGCTAGATATGGCACTACTTATTTCTATTGTGAAAAGCTCAAAATTGTATCAGAAAAAATTCTAGACTAACAAACGCAATATTTTTCCAAAACGTCGTGGTAAAAAAGCCGACACTATTCAAAAACGTGGAAATATAGAGAACCAGGTGAATTTCACTTATTTCGTATACTATGTACGTTTCACTGAAAAGTTTTATTAATAGGGTGTAAAGTTTACACCGTTTACATTTCAGCTATTGGAAACCACTCATCCAATTGAATGCTTAGATAGCACAAAACCACACATATTCAGAGAGAAATCAGAAAAAAGTTGATTCGAGTCAAACAATTTTTCAAAAAAAAATAATCAAAACTTATTTTTAATAAACGTTTTCAAATCTTGTAAATATTTGGTCATTTTGAGCTTTCTAAGATTCGCAGACTTAAAACTCAATCAGATGAGTCATTTCCAAAGCACTTATATTAACGATTGGTGAATCGTGCTAAAAAAGAGATTTTTAATTTTCTTATCGCCATTTGATGCCTTTAAATTACTTTTCACATTTTGTTTTGATACGATTGTAGGAAATTATCAGAATTACCATATAATCAAGTGAAAAATATATGTTGATAATGAAACGAAGGTTATAGGCTTGATTTAAACACCATGGTCACGCGTGACCGTGAAAAGACTGTGAGTCCAGAAGGTTTGTGTCGGATTGTAGGAGTTAATCTGACACGTTTATGTCATGACATGTCAGGCTGTTCAAATCAATTTCAGGTTTTCTATCATAGAAATTTCTATGGTTTTATAATTTATAAAATTCTGTATTCAATCATTGATTCATCTGCGAAAAAATCTGCAGTCAAATAAATTATGAACAAGGCTTAGAATTTTGACGTCCGAAAGAATATTTAATTTTTGAGTCGTTTCGAGAACAAGTATGAGAGAAATACTACATATTAATCTTTTGGTAACTTACGGTAAGTAGGTTCTATAAAGAATTTCATTCAATTTATGGGACGACAAATCTCTTAACATCTCTTTAAATCTGCACTGAACATGCTTAAAAGCATTGCTTATCAAAATAAATATTTTTGTCTCTTCGCCTCTATTTCGGCGCTAAATTGTTCTGAGAAAAATAGCGGGTAATCTAGAAATCGCAAATTGTACAACGCGTTGCTGCGAACGGAGACTTTTCTCGATCTCTCCGTTTCATTTACAGTCACTATTTCTCTTTTTATTCCATTTTTCGCTCATAATATTATTTTACTTATCTGGATTCTAGAGTCTCGAACTTATTTTCTGAATAAACTTCTTTCCAAAAAACATACCGAAGAACATATTTGTCGGGAATTTTGGCTGTATACCCGACTAATAGGTGGCGAATATTCAAAAAAGATTTATTTTAATACTAATAGTATTAAGGAGGCTGATCATCAGACCTTGAATTGAGCCTTGATTTTTGCATAAAAAACATAAAAGCCTAATTTTCGACCAAAAAGGCAGAAATATCTAAAAGTCGGGGATTAAAAAGTCTGAGTCCTTTAGGTTTATAAATAATTATGTTAGCAATAAGTCTTTATTTTGGAAAACAAGCCATCGTTCGAAACAAAAAAATTTCACTGGCGCAATAACAATGACCGCAAAAAAATAAATTGAAAGAAAATAAGAGATACGCTGTACTTAAGGGGGTGGTCGAGGCGACCTTTTTAAGGCATTTCCGATGTATAAATTTGAAAAAAAAAATATTTCAGCAGTAAGTCGACCACGAGAAATTAATAGCGTTAACCAAAATTCTCTATCTGCTCTAGAATTTTTCTTGAATTTTGGATTTTGACCTCATTTGAACTGTCTCCAAACTATCAAATCACGGAGAAAAATATTTTTTCTTGATTAAAAAACCTAAACGATAACAAAAATTATAACTTCGGCGCGGTTTGTAGGCAAACAAAGGTGAAATCGTACATTCGGGGCCCGAGCATCGATTTTCATACCGCTTTTCATAGTTGAGCTCAAATGTCGAACAAATGCGACCAACAATTAATGCTGTGGAAAAATTCCAGGCTCGAGCGTGGATTCCCACGTGTAAAAAATGGTCATTCGTGAAAAATCGTAAAAATTGGGTCATGGAAAAAGGCTGTGAAAAAATTTTAAGATTAATTTTCGGCACTTTTCTAGAGGTTTGACAGCCTATTCCAAACATAGAAAATATTTTTTTCAATCTCAAAGATTCATCAAAACCTTGTCTTTGCAGACAAAGTATATTGTAGTTACTTCTGTTCTCCGTTTATTCTTGAGGCGCAGTTCAAAAAGGTCCATTATGGAAGGAACATAAGTACGATTGGTCAATTTATTTTCAGGCGCACACAAACTAAGCTGGAGTAATTTTGAACAAAGAAGGCCTCGAATGATTGTAAATAAAATTAAATTGTAATTTAATTGAAATTCATTATGCACAATCATTCGAGGCTCACTCTTGCGAAGTAACTCCGAGTCAATCTGCAAAAAAACAGTCTTAGAACAAAAAAGTATAATTTCAGGGAGTACTGGTCGCATTTTGAGGCGAGAAACAGGGTTTTCAGAGTAGATTCAATGATATAAAAAAACTACACAAACATATGATGTACTAAAACCACACAAACATATTTGTTTGAGGATAGGGATAATTGAACAAAAATCTTGGTCTGAAAAATCATATCGTGGCTACTGGTTTCAAAAGTGACGATATTTTCACTTGAAAATTTATCTCCTCCATGAGTTTTCAAGATAGAGAAAACAAATAAAGTTTCAATACTTTTGACCACACAAACGTGCACAGAACACTAAGGTCCGGTTTGTCAATCAAAATTTCATCCGGCGCTAGAATGGGCAAAAAACTGTTTTTTACGCTTATTTAAAGGGTCCCAGGAATAATACATCGCCTCCCTGAATTATGACAGCAGAAAATTAAAAGTGGTACAAATGAGTCACTGAAGGGTTGAGGCAGAGCACTAAGGTCCATAATTTTTATTTTTGTCCTTTGGTTGTTCGGAAACAGCGATTTAATTTCTCGGCAATCTCAAAATTTTGACAAAAACGATAGAAATTTTTTCCAAATAGCGATAAAAAAAAATTTCATGACCAATGATAATAAAAAGACTTCTTATCATCTTATTATTGTCCATATTTCCATGAAAAAATCATTTTGAAAATAATGTGGAAAATTTCATGACTGGCCCTCTAAATGCGACCTGTACCGTACAAGCCTGAGGCTGTACTCCCTAAGAGATCATTGGTATGATTTATAAACTTTAAATCATAGTGCATGAATCGTGAGACTAATCAGCGAATAGAAAAGTTCTTAATTTCAAATCGCAGTTTCTTTAAACTTGATCAAGTTAAAAGAAGGCTAAGGAATGTCAAGGAATGCTCTCAAAACCGTTGAACAATGTTTCCTTAAATAACGCGCAGGTAAAGAATTCACAAACCCTTAAATAAAGCCTTATACTTTTTAAAATAAGTTTCACAGAATGCGAACGTTTTTTTATCAATGTTAATTTCCTACAATTTTAATCAGAAGCAGATAATTCGAAAATTGACGCAGATGAATTTTCAAAATTTCTGATCCCTGGAGACACGTAGTCCACGTGACGTGGTGCATAATGAAATTTTCTGTTTAAATTTCCTTGAATTTTGAATTCTGATTTTATAAATATCAGAAAAATAAATAAAATGTTACTCATGTTGATGCATTGTTAATCTTTAATTTCTTGCAAATGTGAAATTTTCAATCTATAACTATAATTTTCTTACCTCTGACATGATTTTCTATTGATATTTTTCTTGGTTTACTTCAAAGAATATGCAGCTTTTTTAACTTTAAATAGCCAAAACTAAAAATTAAAACAAATCGCGTGTCATTTTTAATGAAGACATAAAATCTCTTTAGTTTAACTCGGTCTTGACCGACACGGTCAGTTCGATGAATATGATGCGATGAAAATTAAATTGAAATATATTTCGCTTTTTAATTATTAATATTTTTTGATCAATTAATTTTTATAAAGGAGAAACTGTCATATCTACAGTCCAGATACTAAGCGTCTTGTCAATTTTCATCTTAATTACATTCTACAACAGACTGTGGCATCACTGAAAATATTCCGAAGTCTGTTTAACAAATGAGGCATACTGTATGCCGCATACAAATTGTGGCTTAGGGTTTCCAAGATGGCCCTATCATGGAAACTAGGTCACTTTTTTCAAAATTTCAATTAGTAAGTGAATCAATTTGGAATCATTAATAAATAAATTCATTTTTATTCGTTAGCATAAATCCACGGGTTCAACCATACATAAGTTATTGAACAAAAATTGTTAAAGAATTTGGTTCACCAGTGGATAACCTCAAATTAATTCAAGATAAATATATAACTCATCGTATTGCTTCGAAAAGGGTGAAATAAGTTCACGTGGGCGCTAGAGGGTGAAACTGATTTTGCTCGGTTATGCCGTTCGTGTAGATATTTAACTCTAGTTGCTAATACCATCATAGGAAACTTGACTGGAAAAAATAGTTTGGTAATATTTTCGAAGCAATGCGGTAGTTTGAATTGATCTTGAAATTATTTCGATATAATCTCCTGTATTTCTGAATAAAATAAACAATAAGTCCGGTTTTTGGCTATTTCTTGCCAATTTTATTTTTTGGCGCACTCCAGTAGGAAACTAATTTTTGTAGGGCCGCGATACCACAACCGTTTTTTGGATTAATTAAGGATACACCTGATTTTGAAAAAAGGTTTAAAAAACGAAAACTGAGGTTTTTCGGCATCGTGTCAACGATATTTTGACTTAATCAAGAAATTAACCAAAACAAAATGTTTTATTTAAAATTGATTGACTAAAAGTTGGTTTTCTGCGTTTTAAAACAAGTTCCTAACTTATCGAACATCCTTTCAATTCTGACCCTATAAAAAAACATTTGTATTGTTATTCAAAGTTCAAAGGCTATTTATCAGAAATTTTCTCTTGTCAATAATTTTGAATGATTTCTCATAATAATCCGTAGACTAATGCAGAAATATATACATTTCAGAGTTCAATTAGTTTTATTAAAATGTAAAAGCAAATGTTTCTGCAAAATCAATTTTTTGTTAGAAAAAAGGTAACATTATTTCCTTACAAAAGGATCATGAAGTCGCATTATGTAACTGAGCATTATTAACCAGTAAATAGTATTTATTGGCGTGACCCATCTGTCTCATTAACGTGAAATAACCGAAAATTGTATGCGGCTTCTTATTTATAATCATTTTATTCCTGAAGTTATATTTCTTGAGAATGACCACTGAGTAAAAAAAAGCAACAAACATTATCTGGTACTCTGTGAGGTTCAGGATAGGCAATAAGCCGCCGCCAACGGATTGTGAAATTTCCTATGTGAAAAGCAACAAACCATAATCTAGTTATCAGTGAGGGAAATTACTGATGGCTAGATTATAGTTTGCTGGCTTTTTTTACTCGGTTGTTAATTCTTAAGGGGGTCGGTGCATTTTGACAGATTTGCACTTTTTTAATTTTTTCTGTTTCTTGATTGGAAACTTTTTGCCACTTCAAAATTTTCGAATAAAAACTTTTTGAACACAAGTTCCCACTTTTCAGCTATCTTTGTGTAATCTTCATTTCTTCAGATTGATTATTGTTACTTTATAAATCGTCTCTTGAAAAAACACTCAAAAAACACGCGTTTGCTTTCATGGTGTCTAAATAACAGTAAAATTTATTATTTTTTATATGTTACGCTTAAATACGCCCTAAAATACGCTTTCGACCACCGACTCGGATTTATCAAAATTTTTTTTATACGATTTCTACGTCAAAATCGAAAATTTAAATTTGTGAAAAAAGTCGGAAAAACTGATTTTTCACCACATCGAATAAAATATTTCTCTGCATGATTTAAATAAAATAAATTGAAACGGTGGATGGGTCGGCTTATCAATTCGGCAAGTTTGAGTGTGATGAAATTGCTTACATTCCGGATAATGAGGGCCTTGGAGTATTTCTGCCAATCCGTAGTTTCGTTAAAAAAAGTATGATTAAGAGTATTAACAAGAGCGAAGAAAAAAAACGAAGACATATTTAAATATAGTGAAAGTAGCAATTCTAAATATTTTTAGCTAAGGATTTCAGAAAAATTAGTTTGAAAAATTTTGAAGAAATGAGGAAAATTTTCAAAATATTTCCAAATAGTTTCGACCGAAAATCCCAAAAAAAGGCAGATGATTTTTCAAATAGCATATGAAAAATATGTGGTCACCTAAGCCGAAAGTTAAAGTTACCATTTTGAAGAGTTTTTTTCGTTGATTTGAAACAAATAATCAAAATAAATTGAACAAAAAATAATGCATTTTTTAATAATGTTCGGAATTGTTTTCAAAAATTTGTCGAATTCGAGAAGTTTAAATCGAACTCAAAATTTTCTAAAAAAACAATAATTAAAAATCTTGTAGTTAAAGTTACCTGTATTATTCAAACATTACTTTGATGTTATATTGAGCAGACATTTCATAAACCCAGTAAAAAGTTTTATTCAAGAGCCCATATCGTATCTGTCAAAATGCACCGACCCCTTTAAGGGTTGGTGCGAATTTGACAGATTTGCACTATTTCAATTTTTTTCTTGTCTTGATTGGAAACTTTTTTGCAACTTCAAATTTTCGAAATAAAACTTTGAACACAGTTCCACTTTTCAGCTTACTTCTGTGTAATCTTCATTTCTTCAGATTGATTATTTTTACTTTATAAATCGTCTTGAAAAAACACTCAAAAAACACGCGTTTGCTTTCATGGTGTCTAAATAACAGTAAAATTTAATTATTTTTTATTAATTACGTAACCGCTAAAATACGCTTCGACCACCGACTCGGATTATCAAAATTTTTTTATACGATTTCTACGTCAAAATCAAAAATTTTGAAAAAAGAGCGGAAAAACTGATTTTTCACCACATCGAAAAAATATTTCTCTTGTTTATAAAATAAATAAATTGAAACGGTGGATGGGTCGCTTATCAATTGGCAAGTTTGAGTGTGATAAAATTGCTTACATTCCGGATAAATGAGGGCTTGGGAGTTTCTGCCGATCCGTAGTTTCGTTGCAAAAAGTATGATTAGAGTATTAACAAGAGCGAAGAAAAAAAACGAAGACATATTTAAAATAAGTGAAAGTAGCATATTCAATATTTTAGCTAGGATTCAGAAAAATAAGTTTGAAAAATTTTTAAAAGAAATGAGGAAAATTTTCAAAATATTTCCAAATAGTTTCGCGAAAATCCCAAAAAAAGGCAGATGATTTTTCAAAAGCATATAAAAATATGTGGTACTAAGCGAAATTAAAGTACCATTTTTGAAGAGTTTTTTTCGTTGATTGAAACAAATAATAAAACAAATTTAACAAAATAAAAATTTTTTATAATTTCGGAATTTTTTATCCAAAAATTTGTCGAACTTCGAAAGTTTAAATCGAACTCAAAATTTTTAAAAAAGGCAATAATACGAAAATTCAAAGGTTACAAAAGTTTAACCTAGATTGTACAACATAACTTTGATGGCCCCTGATCAGCGCCGCATATTCAGGAACCTGTCAAATAGCATTGAGGGCCCCTTAAAGTGGGTGGTGGTGTTAAGGGGTGGGTGTTGGCCCTTTTAGTGGGCAATGCATGAGCGCGTCACCAGAGAACTTGTTCAATTATTATTAATATGCGATTATCTAGAGCAAAGTTATATAAATTGAACTTGATATACTTGCGGTTATTTATATTTGGGCTTCATCTGTCACAGTACAAATGGCATTGTCCGTCAGAATAATATTTTTTTCACATAGAACAACATGTATTGTTTTATATTCGGCTTTCAGAATGTTCATAAGAATTTTCCAGCAGCTTCAAACTTTATAATCGTAAGGTTGATTCAGATTTGTTTGATGATTGAAATGAAGGAAATTTGAGAGTCAAAATGGGTACCGAGTTTGGTAATGCACGTTGTAGAGAATTCTTTCTGATAATTTTAAAGACGTAGGATTTTTTTGG
This sequence comes from Oikopleura vanhoeffeni, assembly GCA_004367855.1. Classification (NCBI taxonomy): domain Eukaryota; kingdom Metazoa; phylum Chordata; class Appendicularia; order Copelata; family Oikopleuridae; genus Oikopleura; species Oikopleura vanhoeffeni. Next base: position 751,075 of record SCLH01000358.1, read on the forward strand.
TTTTGAGATTCTTTTCGAAGAATCGTTATGGAGGTGTCCGTCTTGAAAACAGACAATTTGTGGTTTTGAGGGGCAAAATATCTGGAAAAAGTACAACATGTAGAACACAATATTTAATAGAATGTAATATTTGAACAAAAATATCACATCGTTTAAATTAATGAAGATCAGTGAACAGCTACTCCTCCCGTGAGTTATCAGAAATAGGAAAAATTATCAGAATTTTAATAACCACAAATACACGTACGCGAAGTCTGTTACTATTGCTCTCAAAAATTTGTAATAAATTCGCTCCAGAATCGGCAAAAAACGTTTTGGTTATTTAACTCGTAGACTCGATTTTAGCCAACTGTCTTGGCCGCACACCCCATTTAATCCATTTTACGAACGCTTAATCATTAATGAAAGATCAGTTATAAAGTTATCGATAAACTTTGAAACAAAATGACGTTTGTGCGTTTTTTTGGAAAATTTTCATGGTATGACAGTACTTATTTTTTGCAAAAATTTTTTAAATCACAAAATTAAACCTTCATCGTGATCAGAAACAAAAATTCTAAGACATTTTTTCCATTATCATAAGCTCGAAAATGATCACGTTACCGTATATTTAAGGAATAAGGTTGTAAAAGAAGTACTTTTTTTCCAAAAATTGCTTAAAATCAATTTTTGGAAGAAGTGAAGTGGTTCTTTAGAAGTTTTTAAGACTTTTTCCCATTACACAAGGTCCCCAAAAGCGATCCCACGTGACCTTCAAATTAGGAAATAAGTTTGGTGAAAGTAAACAAATAGTGATCAATTACGCCGAAAATTTTTTTAATAATTTTTTTTAAAATAACACCTTAAAAAATTTTTAAAAACAGGGTTTTTGAAAACTAAAAAAAAATCATAAATTTTTTTTCCCAAACACGTCACGTGATCTTATTTTTCAAGACATAAGGATTTTTATTTATGACATACTTTAAACCTTATTTTGGATTATTTCGTCACGTGATTTTATTCAGACTTCATGTAATGAAGAAAAAGTCTTAAAAACTTGCAAGTTGACCCTGGAAATTTTTTGACGTAATTTGAGTACTTTTTCAATACTGTATATTGCAGACTAATATTTTTTTTTCAAAAAGTACTCAAATCATGGGAAGACCCCTTAAAAGAATCGTAACGAATTCTAAGACTTAAAATGCTATTACGTAGGCCTCCAGTTTAAATAGAGCATTTCCAGAAGTCATAGCTTTCGAAAGCTGATTAATAAGAAGCGTAGCGAAGAGAGAAGGTAGAAAAATCATCATTACCGATTGAGTTTTTTTTTTTAAATTTCAAGATTCTGTTTGTATCATTTGTGAAAATGCCTCCGGTTTAGAAATAGAGCATTTCTAGAGTCAAAATTCCGAAAAATTAATACATTGAATAATGAAAGGTTCGCGCGTAGGCGTAGGCGTGACTATGTCTGCGTTCTTTCCACAATAAAATGATATTGAACAATTATTTAAGAGTCATTTCCCCTAGAGAATTTTGTAGAAAACATATAATTATTTTTATGACAGACCGGCAGAAATCATTTGAAGTTTATAGAGGTAATTGCAAATAGAAATTAAGGTTGAATTTCCATCTTATTATTGCACTTTTTCGCAACTTTTAGCAACTTTCGGCAACTTTTGTTTTCTATCTTCAATTAAATGCCTTTTAACTCGTTTAAAATTTTTCATTTGTTCTTTTTATTTGTAGAGCAAATTGTCTGAATATTCTTTAAGCTCTTGAAAATGAATGTTGATAAATGAACTTTGGCTAATATGGCCGATTTAAAAGTGACGGCAACTAGTTGGCAATCGATGTCTGGGTACAATGCATGTCTAAAGTCTACGAGTTAACCCTCACCTGCACGCGATGTATATTAGTACCTGCACGCTGAGTGTTTTAAACCACACGATCAGTATGTTACTCAAAAATAGCTGATTTCAAAAAAATTCAATTCAGAAATTGAGTTAAATTAACCAGGTGGTGTCGGATAACAAAAAAAAATGATGCAAAAACATTTTTAGCTTGAAAAACTACCCCATAAGTATTTCACTAGATTCAAATTTGGTCCCAGTCACGAAGATAGAAAAATTGCTGTTTGCAGCACCAGGTGGTGTCCGAGTGTCAAAATAAAATAATGTCAAAACTTCTTCTCCGAAAGTGAGCCTTATAAGTAATATTTGTAGATATATACTGGTTCCACGCCTGTTAACTTGTAACTCGATTTCCGGCAAGTAGTGACCAATTCACCATTAAATCTGCATTTTACGCTGCTTAACCCATTAATGACAAGATAGTTATAAAGTTTATCGATAAACTTTGCCAACCAAAATGACGTTTTGGTTTTTTTTTGGAAAATTTTACTGTATACAGTACTTATTTTTTCATCGTGGATAGAAAAAAATTCTAAGACATTTTTCCCATTACATCATAGCCCGAAAATGATCACGTGACCGTGTATTTAAGGAATAAGGTTGGTAAAAGTAGTACTGTTTTTTTCCAAAATTGCTTAAATCAATTTTTGAAAGAAGTGAAGTGGTTTTTAGAAGTTTTTAAGACTTTTTTCCCATTACACCAAAGTCCAAAGCGATCACGTGACCTTCAAATAGGATAAGGTTTGGTGAAAAAGTAAACAAATAGTGACTCAAATTACGCCGAAACTTTGTTTGGGCCCAATAAACCCTATTTAAGAGTTTTTTGAACATAATAATATTTTTCCAAACACGTCACGTGATCTTATTTTTCCCAAGCAATAGGATTTATTATGACATAATTTTGAACCTTATTTTGTCGATTATTTCGTCAACGTGATTTAATGAGAAAAAGTCTTTAAAAACGTTTGAAGTTGAGCCTGGACTTTTTTTGCACGTAATTTGATACTTTTTCAAATTAACGTGATATTGATACTATTTTTTTTTTTCAAAAGTACTCAAATCGTGCGGGAGACCCTTAAAAGAATCGTAACGAATTTCTAAGACTTTAAAATGCCTACAGTATGGCCTCCAGTTTAAATAGAGCATTTCCAGAAAGTCATCAGCTTTCGAATGCCTGATTACATCAGAATCGTAGGCGAAGAGAGAAAGTGAGAAAAATCAATAATTACGATTGAGTTTTTTTATTTCAAGATTTCTGTTTGTATTATTTGGAAAAATTGCCTCCGGTTAGGAATAAAGCATTTTTCTAGATAGTTCAAAACTTCCGAAAAAAATTATGTACATTGAATCAATGAAAAGGTTCGCACGTAGGCGTAGCGTGAGTAATGTCTCGGTTCTTCCACATAAATGATATGAACAATACTTAAGAAAGGTCCATTTCACTAGAGAATTTTGTAATAAAACATATAATTATTTTTAGACAGATGGCTAGAAAATATTTGAAGTTTTATATGAGGTAATTGCAAATATAAATTAAGGTTTAATGTTCCATCTCATTATTGACTTTATAGTCGAGTAATAGTAATTTCGCACTTTGTGTTGTTCGTCATCCTTATTAAATGCCTTTAAATTTGTTTAAAATTTTTATTTGTTATTCACTTTTTTTTTTTGTATAGCCAAATTTTGGCTGAATTATTAGTTTAAGCTATGAAAAAATGTATGTTGATAAGAAACATGCTTATATGGCTCGATCTATCAGAATGTCACTAGTTGCCGGAAATCGAGTCTGGGTACAGATTTCATGTCTAAAGCACGAGTTAACGGCATAAATTAAAAATCCATCCAAATAATGCATTTCCGGTCTGATGAGCAATTTCTGAAACTCACCAAATCTTGACATAAAAATAAGGGGAATTGGGGGGTCTGTTCCGATAATTCCGGTGGCAAAATAATACTTCCCCGAAATTATTTGTGGTCTTGGTGATTTAAAACAACAGCGGTGCAGGTGGGGGTTGACCCACTTAACTCAGTTTGGTAATATATTTACAAGCTCTACTCTGGCGCACTTAGTTTATATAGTTAACATCATCGGATTAACTTTAAATTGAAATGCTAGGTTTTTCAAATTCCTTGATCTTTTTGTACTTAAATATTTCTCTACTCGTTTACTTCTTGAGATAAAGCAACTTTGGTCGGGCGTCGAAATTGTCGCACCTGAACAACTTAACATGAGTATGTTTGAAAGTTAAGAAATTTCTGAAAAAAATTTAAGGCCTTTCACCAGCCAAGAATTTTTGTTAATTTTATGTGTTCAAAAATAAAAGATTTTGATCATAGATCGAAAAAAATCCTTTATTTTTTGATTTTCTCACCTCCAAATTATTCAATTTTTTTTTCTCCTTAAATCAATTTCCAATTCCGGAATAAAATAAATTGAGTATTTTATGAGTGACAATCATAAATAAGCTTTACTCTACCAAAAAAGTGTAAATGATACTATTTGCTAATAGGTTGAACTAATTTATCTTTTAGATTGAATGCTCAAACAAATTGTATCTCTTTTACAAACCCGAAAGCAAACATAATTTTGTAAACATTGAAGTATAGATTAGGACAATAAATTTATACAGTTCAGTGTGAAAAATAACCAAGCAAAAACTGAATTGTTTATTTTAGACAAAATTTCTGTCTTTTAAAATCTTTTAGATAAAAAAAAATTTTCGTAATATGAAAACGTTTTAATTATTTTTCAATGCAAACATTGTTTGAGCTTCAAAATGAGTTTACTTATGTCGATGCAGAACAGCCCAGGAAGAAAAAATGATCATTCAAAGTTGGTGGTAATTATATACCACCCATTCTGATGGTCCGTTGTTCAGACAATTTCTGCAGCATACCCGTTAACGCCCCAGACTCAGAAGTTTAAAACAGTGACGTACTCAGCGTGGCATATCGGCCACCCTGATTCGAAAAATCATATTTTATCCAGTATACGTTAGCAAAAATATAAACTTAGTTTATTTAAACGCTTCAAAATTAGTTTGATCGAAAAATATAAAATTAATATTTTTTCGTTTTTTTACGATATATTTTTAATAAACATATCGTAAAAAGAAAAATGTCAAAACCTTTATTGAAGCAACACGGTAATGAATCCGTTTCACATCTAAATATAAAAAAATTACCGCTGAATATTGTGTCGTATCCAGACTTTTTGCGATATTTTGCGGCTTCCCTAATAACAACGGCAGACAGTCCTTATCAAGTTTGTTGCGACAAAAAAATAACAAAGAAAATAGTGAAGGACCCGTTGCGCCGCGTCGGTTTGTGTCCCGAATTTTACCAGGTGTTAAAAGTAAACAGTATAATTACCATTATTGTTTGGTAAACGGACACTTTAAGTTGTTATTTTGCACCAAAACTACATAACATTCATTCCAATATTTTTGCAACAAATTACTTTTCGCGAGAAATCGAAAAATTTTTGATTTGTGAAAATGAAACCAAAATTCACTATTATTTGATTTTATGGAATATTTTTTTCAATTCTTTTGCACATACATTAAATCTTAACATCACGGTGGCAAACTCCTTAAAATCAAAATTTTTTAATTTTTCAAGTTCAAAACTCAATTTGAATTTTTCAGGGCCCGCCGCTTCGGGTCCGACAAACATTGCTGGTGTCTCAAGAACTACAAAAGAATAGAGAACAGATATTAGCCAAACGAACGAGAATTTCAAACACACCGATCATTATGAATAAAAATGTTATCGAAAAAGTTAACTTATTAAACAGAGGGCTCGCAAGTCACTTTGCCTACGATATGGCCACGGGCTGCGTATGTGGGTTGAGGGGTCGTGCTTTAGAGACAGATTTGAACCTTTCCAAATTTTTTCTCTGATGGTTAACTTTTGGCTACTCGTATAATCTGATTTTTTTTTCAGATCCTAATTTTTTATTTTTATAAATCGCCTTTAAAAAAACACTCAAAAACAGGTAAAATAAATTTTTTTTTATTAGTTAGTACTGCAAGTAAACGTTAATCCACCGAATTCAATTTACTTAATCTGTTTTTATAACGATTTTCCTCCGCAAAAATTTTTGACTCAAAAATCTAAGACTTTACAAATTTTCAAAAAAATAGAAAAAAAAGAAATTTTTTAGCACATTGGAAACACATAATTTTTATTCATGAGAATGAATGAAATAAATTGAATTCGTGAATTTGGACGGCTTAAGCCACTTCGGCAGTTTAAGTGAATAAAATTTATTAATTTCTGATCAAAGAGGCTCGATGATTTCTACTAAACTGTATTTTCGTTGCAACATTATTGGATTCAAAGTATGAACAAGAGCGCTGAAACAAAATGAGGACATTCTTGTGAATAGCGTTGAAGCGTGCATCGTGATCTTTAAGCCGGTGATCAGACAAATTAGTTGTTAATTTTGAACGAGAAATGAGGAAATTTTCAAAATATTTCGACCCAAAAAATCCAACAAAAAAAATGGTTTGGGGTTATAAATGATTTTTAAAAAAAGAAACACAAAACAAGGGCATTTATACAAAAAAAATAAACTGGTTTTTGTCTCCTACGCGAAAAGTTAACGGTAACCATTCGTACAGTTTTCTCGTTGGATCCGAACACAAATACTTTAAAAAATTTGAACCAGTATAAGAAGAAACAAAGAACAGCTCAAAAAACCAAACAAAAAATAGGGAAAAATTTCTTATTTTTGAATTTTTTTTCAAAAAATTTCTCAAATGTGACGACTTCGAAAAGTTACATTAAATTCGAATGTTTCACTCCATTTCCCTCTCCCTCAAAATTTTCTAAAAAAGCAATTAATACGACAATTTGAAAGTTACAAAAGTTGCCTAAATTAATGCCA
>SCLH01000358.1:769990-783558 GCA_004367855.1 Oikopleura vanhoeffeni
GCAAAATGCTCAGAATTCTACATTTAAATTTTTCGCCATTTTACTTGTGACCTATAAATGTTGATTTATTTTTTTTCAAAAAATGACCTAAATAGATTTATTTAAATTTAAAATTCAACATGTTTCGCTGTTAATTTTAGCATCGACGGGAAAGTGAAGCAAAATGGTTCAGAATTGTTTCAGAACAGAATTTAGCGAAAAAAAGCATCTGATAATCAGATTCTGATTATGAGTCACTGAGAGTTAACAAGCGAGAATTGTGGGCGAGTTCGATTTTTTTAAAAAGGCCCACTAAGAATAGTGTAAAAAAGCAGTGGTTGTTTTCGTCGCTCAGATCCGGTCTAAGGTTTCCGATAAAGAAGGCCTCTGTTTAACGGCGTTCAGAGTAAGACCTATAGCTTTTTCGCAGTACTCTAAAGTGTTGCATGAAAGGGTTAAGCTTTTAGTGGTCCACGAAAGCCGCTTGAGAGTAAACACGCGGGCCATGTGCAAGCTCAAATTTTTTTTTGCTGGTTCATAGAAAAATAACGGCATAACGGTTTATAAGTGTACACTCGTGGCATGGCGAAACTTTTCTTGTTCGGAAAAGTCCTATGGTTTATTGTCAAAAATATGGTCGTTTGGTTCCCATGTAGAACACGACCCTAATTTTTTAACCCTAACCCTAGCCCTTTCCCAGAAAGCTTAGCTTTGCGTCGGTTCTATATCCGTGTACACTGGAACACGAGTTTACCTAACCCTGAGTTCTAAATACTTTCAAGCATAGGATGAATATCAGTTTTAACAATAAAATTATAGTGGTACCTCGGGGCCATGGCAAAAACCTTTTTGTCAACAAAAACTGGGTTTGGTGCAAGAAGAACAAGGGTTCCTACGGAACCTAATTTTCTCACCCCAACCACTAATTTTTTCCCCGACAAAGAAGTTTTTGCACGGTTTCATCCCGTGTATACTGGGCACGAGTTTTCCAATTTGTTAGAAAATGTTTTTCTCTCTCCCATTCTGTACTTTATTAATAATAGCATATTATAGATTATTTTTCAAAACACATAATAAATGCAACCGATATAATTTGATTGTGTGAGGATTTTACCTCCAACAATGGTGTTTTGGATGAGTTGAAACCAAGAAAGTTTTTTTGTAAAAATTTATTTTTGTATATAATGTTTTTTGTGTTAAAAATAGTTTTTTTGTTAAAAAATGTTTTTTTTTGTTAAAAAATGTTTTTTTTTGTTAAAAAATGTTTTTTTATATTTGATTAAACAATGTTGATTTTTAAAAAGTATTTTATGTTTGTTAAAAAATGTGTTTTTTGTTAAAATGTTTGTATTTACAATGTTTTGTTAATTAAAATGTTTTTTGTCAAAAAACTCGCTTTTGGCGGCCCAGATTCACATGTATAAGGTCTACGAGTTAAAAATTCAAATGACTTTTTTCTCAATACACATAGCCCATTAAAGGGGTTGACGACTCTGATCGTCAACCACTTGAAAATCACGTGACTGTATAATGTCCCAAGAAATAATATACCCGAAAATTTTCTCTTACATTTAATGTAACATTAACGCAAACCTTATTTAAAAAAAATAAGGTCAGCCCTGACGGTTTTGAACAATGTTTTGAATGTAAAAAGTTGTCCAGATTTTGGCTAATAAATAACCTCAAAATATCGACGTAATTTTTACTTAATTTTTTTGAAAAACAGTACCTCTCACGCCATAAATCTAATTTCTTGAAAGGTGTTTATTATTTGGACACTTTGTTCTAATTGAAAAAAAATTAGTAAGAACTTTAGAAAATTCCCCCATTTTTTTTTTATTGAGATGATTAAGTACTTTTTTGAAAAAAAACAGTTCTCTTATTCGCGTCCAACCTTAATTACTTGATTAAAAACGGTCCACGTGATCATTTGAGGCCTATGCTGTAATGAATATGAAGTCTGATAATTTTTTAAAGATTAAGCTCAAAGGGTTTAGTGGTGATTAGCAATTTTTTTTGCAAAACAAGTAGTAACTGAATAACAGTGAAAATTGTCAAAAAAATAACGCACAAACGTCATTTAGTTTTCAAAGTTATCGATAACTTTGGGAAATAATCTTGTCATCTATGATAAAGATCGTTACTACGTGCGATTAAAGGGTGTTTGCCAACTAGTTCGCTAAAAGTGACTCAACGAGTTAAAATTGAACATTTGTTTCCCCAAGTTTGATTATCGCAGTTATGGCGAAAAATGGCAGTTCCCAAGAAAATCATAACATTTATATTTGACTGAACATGAATAAATGGTGTTCTTTCACCTTAAAAAAATTAATGTGTATTATTCTGTTCTATGGTTTCTGTTTTAAAATTCGTTTTTATGAAGGAAGCAAATGATTGGGCTTCAACCTGCTCAGCGGATTGCACGGGGAAACAAACCGCGAAACATAGCGTTCGAATTCAAATTCCCCTGATCAAAACCTTTTTCAATTCAAATTTCTATGCATTCTGAATTTATTGTGACTAATCAGTTTAATAAAATATTAGTATGGGCATATTTTAGAAAGTTCCTTTTTTTATATTTTTTTGTACAAGCCCAATTTTTCTCAAGACTTTTGGCCTTTTTTCCCTGATTGATGGTAAAAAAAATTGCTGAATGGGTCAGTTTTGAATTCCGGAAATGAATTTGTGAGATATAATTTACGCCTGGAAACATTTTTTATATTTTTTTCGAAATTTCGATAAAGTGAATGAATAGTTTTTTCTAAAATGTTTTATCCCTAGTTTTAAATATTATGCGGAACATTAATAATATTACCTTAATAAAATTTGATACAAATTGGATACAGTTATCCGAAAAATAAAGAAGAAAAAATAAAGTCAATTAATTTTAGAACACATTTTACAAATCAAAAACAACATTTTAAAAATTGTCCATATTCTATACAAATCTGAACTTTTTAATTCATAAAATCTTCTAACAGCTAAATTAAATAACTAAATCCCTATTGAAAAATTCGAACATTCTCGAGCAGTTATTTTATTGAGCTTAGGGTTAAAAATAGAGTGTGTCGGTTTTGTGCACGTATGATTGGCGATTCAGAATGCGTATGTGAGTGAAGGAGGTTGGAAAGCGGTCACTTGTTACAACTTTTGCTGGAGAGGATCATCTGCTTAAGGGGGTGGTCAAGCCAGATTTTTGGGCAGGTTCCTGCCGCGGCAGGAAGGGCCATTTTTCGATGCAAAAATGCCGTAGAAAGTGGTACCTTAACTTTCCGTCTAAATTTTGAACAATCAATGTACAGTGGGGAAATTTTCGCAGACGATACTTAGCATGGCAGCTGAATTTGTTTTAAACCATTTTGGGGAGTAGGTCAAAACATATAAAAGACGTAGGTAAATACCTACTTAAGGTATTTGCCAAAATTGAATCGTTGTCAATGGGGGATAGCAAGTTATTGCAATATTGGAGAAAAGAATAGAAAAAACGGTGACCATACTGTATACAGTATACATCAATTTAAATGCTTCAAAAATTGTACAAAATGTAGTTTAAATTATATAATCTTTAATTACATCAAATTTTTCGAATTACTGACTACAGGAGGAAGTCCTAATATCGCCGAAAGCTTTTTCTTATAATTTGGCGATATATTGGGCACTTTCGGTTGATATGGGCACTTGCCAGGGAATTTAGCTCAAATAGTGTAATTGCTTTAAGTATTTTGGGCCGATGATATAGGGCAACCAGGGGTCGGAAAAGCACTTGATCGGATTGGATTTGGATGAACTTGATCGGAATTGGATTGGGATTGAGACTTGTTTTGATCGCGATCCAATCCGATCAAAGTTTTTGAAACATTCCCTCCTCAATCCGATCAAGGGTCATCCGATCAAGTTTTTAAAAAGCTCCTCAATCCGATCAGGTCAATCCGATCAGGTTTTTAAAATTTTCCTCAATCGCGATCAGGTCAATTCCGATCAAAGTTTATTTTTTGAGACGATCCGATCAAGTCCGATCAGATGAAATATTAATAAAACTCGAAAATTAGGGGTTTAATTGTTCTCCAGTTAATTCAAAAAATTACATTTTGAAATCTAAAATTACTAGCAAGTTTGAGAAAGAAAGCTTAAATTGAATTATCTGAGAGCAATTATGACAAACCAAAGACTTAGCTCTTAATGGTATTTTGTCTGGCTTGGCTTGTCGGACAAACAAAATCGTTGGCTAGGCTTGGCTTGACAGCACGAAACCAAATTGGTTGACTTGACGTTACTTTTTCAAGGCCAAAATTGCAAAGTTTTTAAGACAATTTGTCAAAAAATTTTTGATAAAAATTGTTCAATTATAAATAAAATTGTCAAATTTTAAATAAATTGTCAAATTTGTAAGAATAATTTGTCAAAAAAATTGAACAAAATTTCCAATAGAGTTTTTTCTCAAAATTTGTTTAAAATTGAAAATTTTTTTTTTTAAATTTGCTGATTTTCCTCAAATTCGAACAAAATTTTGGTTTAAAAATTTGAGAAAGTTTTTTTTTAAATTAGCTGACTTTCCTTAAATTCGACCAAATTTGAAAATTTTTTTTAACTTTTTGAAAGTTTTTTCAAAAAATTTGAAAAGTTTTTTTAAAAACTCAAAATTTCCAGAAAAATTTCCAAACCCTTTTTTTTTTAATTTTAAACTGTTTTCTCTGATTCAATTTTAAAAATTTTCTGTTTACCAGAAGCAGATTGAAATTCCCTTATTTCAAAACGAAAGCCTTTTCACATTTTTTTTACCTGAACAGTACTTAATATATAAAGAAATTTGATTTTTTTCAAAATTGTCAAGTTTGAAAGAAAAATTGTCGATTTAAAAAAATTGCCAAAGTTGTCGAATTTTAGGAAAATAGTCAACATTTTTTTTCCAAATTCCCTGACGAAAATTGTCGAATTTTAGAGAAAAATTGTCAAAGTTTCAAAGAAAATTGGTAAATTTTCAATAAAATTGTGCCAAAGTTGAATTTAAATTGAATGAAGATTGTCAAGTCTCAAAGCAAAATACTGTAATCCGTAAAGTGAAACCACTAGAGCCTATATGCATACACTCCTGCTGATGTATGAAGGATGCATCCTTACGAGATCGTCGTCATGTAGCCGCTCTAAGAATTTTAAGGCCGCTTGATTTTAGCCGTTAGGCTCGAGCACACTTAAAATGCATCTTGCTGTAAGTCGGACTTCGTCGGAATATAGCGATTTCTTTGAAAATTTGAACAAAAATACTAAATTGAACAAAATTAAGAACTTTCAGAANATTCTAACCAAAAAGTGATAAAGGGATATAAAAGCTCTAAGACCTTTGTTTTTAAAAAACAACTACTCGTCTTTAACCACGGCTGACCAGATGGTTGGCTTCAGTTGTACCAGAGTCTTAAATGAATTTGCTATTTCGAGGATAGATCTTTCTAATCTTTGTTTTGTAATGGTCTTATCTTTATTGGTTCAGCCGTACGAAGCCTTGTAAATTCCAAAGATAACTTACATCACCCCCTTAAATCCAGCCCTTTCTCCTAAAAATGTTGGACCTTCATTATTGTTTGATTCCTTATTGTGTACACTTTCAGGCCGTCAGTATATAATGGGCAAAAGCCAATAATACTTTATGAACTTAAATTATTTTTGAGTACTTAATGTTAATTAATTCCGCCCCTAGGGTACTTTTGCACACATTATGTACTTTATTAATAAAGCATAATTATAGATTATTTTTCAAAACACTAATAAATGCAACCGAGATATATTTTTGTGTGAGGATTTTTACCTTCCAACAAATGTGTGTTCTTTTAATGAGTTTGAAACTCAAAATGTTTTTTTCGATAGAAAATGTTTTTTTGTGAAATAATGATTTTTTTGTTAAAAAATGTTGTTTTTTGTTAAAAAATGTTTTTTTTGTTAAAGAATGTTTTTATTTGTTAAAAAATGTTTTTTTTTGTTAAAAAATGTTTTTATTTGTTAAGAAATGTTTTTTTTGTTATAAAATATTTTGTTTGTTAAAAAATGTGTTTTTTGTTAAAAAATGTTTTGTTAGAAAATGTTTTGTTAATTAATGTTTTTTGTCAAAAAATGTTTTCCCCAGATTCATGTATAAAGTCTACGAGTTAAAATTCAAATGACTTTTTTCTCATAACAACATAGCCCATTAAAGGGGTTGACGACTCTGATCGTCAACCACTTGAAAATCACGTGACTGTATAGTCAAGAAATAATATAGAAAATGTAACATTAACCAAACCTTATTTTAAAAAAAAATAAGGTCACCTGACGTTTTTGAACAATGTTTTGATGTAAAAAGTTGTCAGATTTGGCTAATAAATACCTCAAAATATCGACGTAATTTTACTTATTTTTTGAAAAACAGTACTCTCACGCTAAATCTAATTTCTTGAAGATGTTGAAGGTGTTATTATTTGGACTTTGTTCTAATTGAAAAACAAATTAGTAAAACTTTTAGAAATTCCCCCCATTTTTTTTTATTGAGATGATTGAAGTACTTTTTGAAAAAAACAGTTCTCTTTTGGTCAACCTTATTACTTGATTAAACGGTCACGTGATCATTTGAGGCCTATGCTGTAATGAATTGAAAGTCTGATAATTTTTTAAAGATTAAGCTCAAAGGGTTTTAGTGGTGATTACAAATTTTTTTGCAAAACAAGTAAGTACTGAATAACAGTGAAAATTGTCAAAAAAATAACGCACAAACGTCATTTAGTTTCAAAGTTTATCGATAACTTTGGAAATAATCTTGTCATCTATGATAAAGAGTCGTTACGTGCGATTAAAGGGTGTTTGCCAACTAGTTCGCTAAAAGTGACTCAACGAGTTAAATTGAACATTTGTTTCCCAAGTTTGAATCGCAGTTATGGCGAAAATGCAGTTCCAAGAAAATCATACATTTATATTTGACTGAACATGATAAATGGTGTTCTTTCACTTAAAAAAATTATGTGTATTATTCTGTTCTATGTTCTGTTTTAAATTCGTTTTATGAAGGAGCAAATGATTGGCTTTCAATCTGCTCAGCGGATTGCACGGGAACAACCGCGAAACAATAGCGTTCGAATTCAAATTCCCTGATCAAAACCTTTTTCATTCAATTCTATCATTCTGAATTTATTGTGACTAATCAGAATAAAATAAGTATGGGACAATTTTAGAAAGTTCTTTTTATATTTTTTTGTACACAATTTTTCTCAAACTTTTGCCTCTTCCTGATTGATGGAAAAAAAAATTTCTGAAGGGTCACTTTTGATTCCGGAAATGAATTTGTGAGATATAATTACGCCTGGAAACATTTTTATATTTTTTTCGAAAATTTCGATAAAGTGAATGATAGTTTTTAATGTTTATCCTAGTTTTAAATATATGCGGAACATTAATAATATTACCTTATAAAATTTGATACAAATTGGATACAGTTATCGAAAAATAAAGAAGAAAAAATAAAGTCAATTAATTTTAAGAACACATTTTACATCAAAAACAACATTTTAAATTGTCCATATTCTACAATCTGAACTTTTTATTCAAAAATCTTCTAACAGCTAATTAAATAACTAAATCCCTATTGAATTCGAACATTCTCGAGCAGATTATTGACGCTTAGGGGTTAAATAGAGTGTGTCGGTTTTGTGCAACGTATGATTGGCGATTAGATGCGTTGTGAGTGAAGGAGGTTGGAAGCGGTCACTTGTTACAACTTTTGCTGGAGAGGATCATCTCTTAAGGGGGTGGTCAAGCCAATTTTTGGGCAGGTCCTGCCCGGCAGGAAGGGCCAATTTTCGATGCAAAAATGCCGTAGAAAGTGTCTTAACTTCCGTCTAAATTTTGAACACCATGTACAGTGGGGAAATTTCCATACGATACTTAGCATGCAGCTGATTTGTTTTAGAACCATTTTGAGTAGGTCAAAACATATAAAAGACGTAGGTAATACCTACTTGGTATTTGCCAAAATTGATCGTTGTCAATGGGGGATAGCAAGTTATGCAAATTGGAGAAAAGATAGAAAAAACGTGACATACTGTATACAGTATACATCATTTAAAATGCTTCAAAAAATTGTACAAAATGTAGTTTAAATTATATAATTTAATTACATCAAATTTTCGAATTACTGACTACAGGAGGAAGTCCAATATCGCCGAAAGCTTTTCTTATAATTTGGCGATATATTTGGCACTTTCGGTGATATGGGCACTTGCAGGAATTTAGCTCAAAATAGTGTAATTGCTTACGTTTTTGGGCCGATGATATAGGGCCTACTGTATAAATGTATTATAATTTATACCGTATTGATTTTATACTTTATAATAAAACACCTTCGCTGAAGAGATCTTGAATTTTTGAAATCTGTCCGGCGAGGGTTTTAATCAAGTATTTTTTTAAAGCGACTCAAGCTTATGGGTGGTTAACTGAAAATTTGTCGTAGTTGATTTGGTATTTTTTGTGGAAATTTTGTTACCATTTTCTTTATTACTAATAAATTTTTCTAAATAAATAGTTTGAAATATACTGTAACCACCAATTGAAATTTAGTGAATACTGCCTTGTTGAGATATCAAATTATTGAGGCAATAGAGAATTCATTTGGTTTCAACCAGCCCAAAAAGCTTTATATTATGTATAAACTAGAAGAGCCCAGCCATTTTTCTTATTAGAACGTCTGGAACAGATTAAAAATCGCATTTTCCGCAAAGTTATCGGGACAAAGTACCAAGACAAGATATTAAAGGATAGGAAAGGAAAATTAGAAAATAAATATTTTGAGATTATTCTCACGACCGGATATTATAGAAAATGTGTTTATGAGAAGATCTGGTGGACACTTCTGAAAAGTTCTAAAAAATTGTTTCAAATCAAAACACGGTTTCGTACGGAACATCGACGTATATATCACATCGATAATCTGACATTGTTTTAAAATATTTTTTAAATTATACGAAGACACCCTTTTTGCAAATGCAATTGTCTTGATATGTGATGTTCAGCGGTTGCTTGCCTTTTTCTCGTCTAATCTAGTTCATATAATGAATTGACATTTTAAAAAGAAACAGGCTCATACTTATTTGTTACTTGTAACTTTTCAAAAAAACAGTAATTAGAAAAAGCAATAGTGAAAATTTCACAATGAAAAATGCGATTTATAATGAAAAATCATCAACATTTGAAAAAATTGTAACTTAAACTCTTAGATCATTTCTACTAACAAAAGCTGATTGATTTTGAAAAAAAGGTCACGATGATGTAGAAACCACAAATTAAAATATCTGAACAAGAAAAATGGTGGCCGGTTATCTACTAATAGGCAACCGTTGACGATTTTTTTCTTGTTCCGATATTTTTCTGTGTGGTTTTACATTATTATGATCTTTATTTCAAAGTAAGTTAGTAAAGAATTTTGACTAGTACACTGTGTAATCAACACATTCAGAAATATAACCTTTCTGAGCTAATTATAGCAGTCAAAAAATATCATCTAAAAAAGCTACAGTTGAAAATTTCAATAATTTTTGGCCATTAACAAATGTCCAAGGGTTATAAGGACACTGATGTAACAAACGTGAACCAAGAATATTCTTGGGATTATCCATCAAAAAATAATTGCATCATTGTGAGAGTCAAATAAATCCGATTAAGATGCATTCAGTATCAAACGGGTTTGTTCTGCGAAACAATTATTTTTTGATCCTGTTTTTTATTAATATAGCTTTCGAAAAAAGTATATTATGAAACACATGTGGAAGCATATACAAAACATGCAACACCATAAACAAAACCAATCTATGATAACACTGACAATCAATAAGTTGAGTAATTCTCAAGTTATTCAATATATATTAGAGTACATCGCCGAATTTTTTTTTCGAAAAAAATCCGCGATATTTGGCACTTTCGGCATTATTGGCACTTTTGGCGATTTGGGGACAAATATAAATTTTTTCGTTCAAAAATAAAAAACTAGTGGGCGTTTTTGTATTTGGCCAAATAATGAAACAGCGTTTTTTTGTTGTGACTGTTTAAGATAACTGGTTCTACCAGCGTCTAGCGTAATTTTGTTGCTGCGCAAATCTTAAAAATCGCATGAAAAATGCAAAAGATATTCAACAGTATACAAAACGTAATTTTCGAATTTATACCCTTGATAGCTAACTACGGCTTTTCATATCATGTACTTAAAAGCTACATCAGATAGCTAACATTCAACTGCAACGCGGTACCTTACGAGGCTTGAAGTGTCGGCTTTGACACTAGTTATCAATCAAAATGTGGCTGCGAAACGGATGGCACCTCCTTATACGACTTCCCCCTTAGACAGAAAACATTTATTTATCAGATTAAGAAGAAAATATGGTGGAACACGCGGGCTTGCGGTTTTATTTAGGAGAAACAGTATATGAATCAATGATTTAGTATATTATGTGCCGACTAGCCACTGCCGAGCTTGAAAAACGGAACGATTATGACTCAATTTATGAATCATCTT
Source organism: Oikopleura vanhoeffeni (assembly GCA_004367855.1). Taxonomy (NCBI): domain Eukaryota; kingdom Metazoa; phylum Chordata; class Appendicularia; order Copelata; family Oikopleuridae; genus Oikopleura; species Oikopleura vanhoeffeni. Next base: position 780,492 of record SCLH01000358.1, read on the forward strand.
CCCCTTGTTTCCTATCTTTTGCTCAAACTTACGCATGTAAGGGGGACTAAAATCGGTACCTTTCCCTGGCACATTGTGCTCAAACAGTATGAGTAGGGTCAGGCGGAGAGTTAATCTGCGAAACTAAAAAACGCGCTTTGTCGCTAACTTGAAGGGCATACAGTATGCGTGTCAACCAATCGATTTTCGGCCAAAATCGACCAATCAGGCTTCATTTTCACATGTACTGGTTTGTGTGAAATTTAATTGCGCATTTTTGGTATGAATATTTTTTTTCAAAAATCAGCATTTTCCAAAAAAAAGATAATTTATTACGAAAAATTGTATTTTTATCAAAATAGGGGGTTTTTTCATCCGCCAATTCGATGCGAGAGAGAACGAGAAAAGATTAATTTTTTTCCTAGAAGCTCAGCAGTAGTTCTGTCAAATAAGATTTTTAAAAACCTTTCAAGTTCGGTACTTCGTTTTTTATCAGAGTATTTCGAAATTTTTTTTTAATTTTCCTAAATTGGCCAAAACGCCAGCAAAAAATTTTGATAAAAAATTGTCACTTGTTTACTTGGAAAAAATTGAAAAATAATAAAGTTGAAAAAAATAAAGAATTCGAAATTAAAACAAAATATAAACCCCTCTCTTTATATTCATTCAGTAAATTTGAAAAAATTTGCGGAAAATTAAATACTAGTTGTGGCGAAAATACAATTTGTTTTTCAAGACTGGTTTATTTGTTTTCAAAAATTAAAAATTGTTTAATAGAAACAAAAAATTTAGAAAATTCAATGTAAAATAAAAATTTTACTAAAAAATTGCGAAATCAACAAAGTCTTTAATCAAAAAATAATAAAAATTAAATTTTATAAAAAATGTTGAAAATTTTCTATAAATTTTTGAAAAACTCTAATAAACTTAGAAATATTTTCGAATTTTTATTTCGATTTTACAATTTGCCCGAAGCTCAATATTATTTGACTTAATAGTTGAGAAAATTAAGTTATAAAATTAAAAGAATCAACATTTAAACTCAAAATTAAATTTGAAAAAATTTATTTCCCAAAGTTCAAGGAATAAAATTATTCAAATTTCAAAATATTCATTCGAAAAGTTAAAGTCCTAAAATCCTGAACATGAAGTCGGGGTGTTTTCCGCATTAAAAAGTGGTTTATCGGCATTTTCTACAAGACAGTTTATCAGAAGTACCTGATTTTTCAGAATACAAGAGACCAACAACGTTTGAGCTTTTCGGTTAAAAAATACTAGATCAGTTGTTCTCAAAATAAAAAGTACTGTGTTTAACCAAATTATAAAAAAAAAATCGTTTTTTTCATATTTTTTTCCAATATTTCATATATTATTAACCCCTTAGAAGTTTCAGAAGAATCCACCTATTATTTCTATAAGTCGATATTAATGGTGGAAACGCTAGGCATACTACAGGCAGGGGTCGGCACAAGATTTGAAAATTTCTGTCCTGTCCTGTCCTGAGGCAGGCAAATTTCAAAATCATATACCGTATATGAATCAAATAGTTTGAAACGCAGAGAATTCAGGATTTGTGGAGCTTATCAAACTATTTAAATCGTTTAGTATTTATAACTCATTTTGTGTTGTGATTTAACAAAGTGCTCGTGTTACAAAATTATGAGCTAATTAATATCCCCTTATGGAAGTAGATTGTTTATTCTGGTTTGGTCTAGTACATTATGTACGGTAAGTAGTACCAATGTACTAGACCAAACCAGAATTTAACAATCTACTTCCTAAGGGGATATAGCCTATATTAAAATTTTTTGAATTTCTGCAAATAAAATTTATGAAATTTTGAATAAAATTTTATGTCATTTTGTAGGAAAAATTCTAAGACGGGAAAACTGAAATCGCAAATTAGGATCGAGTTCCTTTTCTATTTTCTCTCGATTTGTTAAAATTGTCCTCAAAAATCTGCACAAGTCCCTGATAATCAATCGCCAATATTGTGACTCATACTGTATATCTCTTAAGATGTAGGTGACGATAATTGGGCTCTTTTTTACACATTTTCAAGTGAAGTTTCTGAGAAACATGGTTTCAGAAATATTTTTTTTAAATACGTAGTACAACTCTTAAGGAAGTTTTCAGTACTATTCAGAGCATCTGATACTTCAACCTACGCTGAGAAAATGAATTCGTCGGCGTCCCTAAAAGTACTAAAAAGCCTACTCCTCATTCATTTCTCATCATTTTTCGTAGCCCTTTTTTAAAAATTTTGCCCTCAGTGGTCAAAACAGCTTATTTGACAGCCTCACGTAAAAGCCTCGCCAGTCGCGACTTTTCAATTTGTGCAACAAATTCACCGCAAAGCCTTGATTATGGTACAAACGGAGCCCTTTTATCCGATTTTTTTCTCCAAAGTCTCAGAAAAGACATGTAAATTTCTAGCTTTTGGTCAAATTTTGAACTTTTTTGAAAATAAAAATAAATTAAACAGTTGAAGTTAACCGTTTTTTGGCAGTATTTCGACTTGAGTTTCTTCGTTTTTACTAGTTAACGTTATACAAAATTTTAGATCGAAATTAGTACCTTTTATTTCGAATCTTAAATTTTCAAAATTATGGATTATGATTTTGACCATAAAATGTTTTTTATCTAAAACCGATTTTATTTGGAAAAAAACCCAAAAATAAGAAAAAATCCTAAAAACTTAAACGACGAAAAATTCTAGAAAAATAGATCAATCAAAATAGTACTCTACCGTAGACTCAGTGGAGATAGGTCCAAGTTTCAATTATCGTGACCCGCACCCTTAAATATTCCAGTTAGACTTTGCTAGTTTGATCCACTACACTTTACTTTTAAGGGGGTACTGAGTGCAAATAGATTTTGCTAGGGTATGAGTGTCGCTGATCAAGCTGTTTGTTGAAGTTTTTCCACGCTGATTTGGATAGGGTGCTACTGCACAAACTTGCTCAACTTGAAGAATACGTCTTCTAGGTCAATTTAGCACTATTTGTTACAGCAGGGTCCGGCGGATAGGTGAGGGCGGATAGGTGAAATCCGGCTAATAGGTGAAGGTTTTGAGCGAAAAAACTTT
>SCLH01000359.1:42377-68699 GCA_004367855.1 Oikopleura vanhoeffeni
TTTATATTAATTAGATAATTGTTTTCAGTTTGAATTATCTAAGAACTAAATTGGATGACTTGTTTTCAAATGACGCGTCGTTTTCTCACCCCCCATGTTTTTCAGGGACCAAATCTTTGGGTGAGGGAAATAAAGGGATATCGAAAATCCTGCTTAGTCGTCGATTTATCTGGAGCGTCATAAGTTATGACTCATAACTTTGATAAAGTGGCCAATTGAATCGCTGGATTCTTGAATTGAGTCGACAATCGGGTATTGTGATTGGACACTGGCTCAAAGTTATGACGCTCGAGATAAATCGACGACTAGGCAGGATCTTCGATATAGGGTAGGGATCAGGCCGGAAATTGCTGGGATTAATCTGACAATTTATAAAATAAATTGAAATGGATAATTACCACATAAATTTGGTATTTAATTTTCACTATGTGTATAATTGTGAGGCAAAAATTTTTCTCACGAGAATCGACACTGTACTTTACGAGTCATTTCAAATTTTCCAATGATTTTTACGCCTATAAGGTTACTAACAGGTGAAAACGATTAACACCTTTATCGTCACGTGTTTTTCTGAGCGCAATTTTCATTCGCTTATTCAATTTTCAAAGAGTAAACCACTCAGCCAATAAGCGCGTTGCTCTCTTACGGGCGGCCAATGAGCGAGCTCTAAAATCGATCTGCTAAAATGCAAAAAAAATGGTATCAAATAAAAATTTCGATATGCATCGAATGTAAAATTAAATTTCATGAAAAATTAGCAATGAAATATTCGTGCAAGAATTTTAGAACTTTAGAACCGGTCGCCCTAAATTTTGATCTACTAAAATGCAAAAAAATGGACTCAAACCAAAATTTCGATATGCATTGAATGTAAATTTTTACAAAAAATATTTTATTCCTTGAAGATTAACCAACCTTTCAATTACTACCTTTTGTAGCTATCAGCCGCGAATATTCAACGAGTTCAATTTCCTGTTAATTTCTTCAAATTGGTTTGAAAATATCTCTAGTTATTTCAGAGGAATTTCTCTGACAATATTCAGATAAATTCAAATAATAATTGTATGCATTCTCCAAGTTATTTTTTCCAGGTCTGATTTCCAAACTTATTAAAAGTTTGACGTAAAATCCCACGTGCTAGAGGCAATAAGCAAAATTCAGCTGCTATATTTTATGAACCATCATTTCCTTAATTAATAATCCTGGCTTGATTATCGGCTTGGATAGAAAGGAATATCGGTTGAACAACAGCGGGCCGTAGTGGTGTCTTTTCGAGACAATTCTAGGTTCAAATGGACGAACCATTTGGCAATAGATTGTATAATATTTGTGGACCGCAAAATTTAAATTATTGCTGAGAGAATTAATTAAGTTTCCCGAAAAAATGGTTAAAAAGTTTTTAAAGAACCTGTTTTAAAAATTTCTCGGCTTGAAAGCTTAACTAATATTGAACATGTGTCCCGATTCGATTAGAAATAATTATTTAAATCAGAGAGAAAAAAATATTTAATTCTTCGCGCATTTTGATTGCGTCAGATATTATTTTCAAAAATCGATACCATTTTTTTCACAGTTTTTACGCGCGCAAAATCTGTGAGAAAAATAATATTGATTTTATTCGGCCAATCAGAAGGGAGCGTGAAAATCATGGGAACATTTGAAATGACTCGTAGATAGTAGTAAACTGAATTTTCTAAAAAAAACGATAAATTCAAAAATTTGCTACCTTTTTCCAAGAACATAAATTATGCATTATGCAATTTGCAGACTGTCGCTGCAACAGTTTAATACTGAATTGTTTTTTCTAGATTGGAAATCGGCTGAAATTCATCCCTTAAAAAGCCTTGCCAAGATGTAAAATTATCATATTTCGGTTCTATGAATTATATTTATTTTATGACAAGTAACCTAACTGGAAAAATCTACCACAACTATTTTTATTCTTCACAATATTCCTCAACAATCTAGCCATGATGCAGTTAAAAATTATATTTATCATATTTATGTATTCTACCATGTAAAACCTTCAAGATGACAAATTGACAATACACATAACAAGATAATTTTTTCTAATTTTCACCTATTGGTAGTGTTTTCAAAATGCCTTTAAATTGAGCTTGTTTTACTTGATAACTTTCTGATTACATTTGAAATTTCAAACAATTTCAAAAAATGATTTGAGTTTAAAAAAATTTGTAAAAGACCTACACTGTACTTATAATCATAACACATAAGAAGTTATTATTTAGAACTGTAAAACAAACTACGATTTTGTTTGATTTTTCACAAAAACTATCAACCTGTTAAAGATCTAGCAAGTGGCTAGTAGCCACCAGCCATAAAAATGTGACAATCAAAACAAACTCAGAGTGTAACTTTCCACCATTAACTCTCGATTAATTTCTTGAGTGGTAAGCTCACAGCTGTACTTTTCGCTTATTTTTTGCTCTGTTAAATTCTGAACAAATTTATCATCCTAAAGATGCCTTCCTAGCGAAATTAGTCAATGAAATAGTAAATTATTTTTATTTGTTTAATTTCAGAGAAAACAATAGTCGTGGCAGATTTACGGTGAGCGTTCTGATTTGATTTCGATAACGGGGGCTCCTTGCACATATTGGCCACTTTTCAAGCTATTATATTTAAATAATTCGGCTTTTGAAACAAAAAAAAATTTCACAAAAACTGATAACTAACCAATCTTAGTAATCTCAGAAAACATCCAAAAATTCTCCGGTTCGGACAATTTTATTTTCTCATTCACCAAATATTTGTGCTAAGTTTGAGCCATCTAAGAAGTTGATCGGATAAGTTGTTTTTAAAAGCCGAATTATATATCAATTTTGAGTAAAAAAATGGCTAATATGTGCAAGGGGGCCCCGTTATCGATATACCGTCAATTATGAACTATGATTCATGTACAGTTCCTTGGGATATTTTTAAATCAAATTTGGCCTGAGAATATTCATATTAACTGAGTGGGCAAATTAGCAAGCTTTTTTATTACTGAGCAGAACTGTTTGAGTATGTTAATCAAATCATGATTCATATTTTCTTTTTTATCATCGACGGTGATCCGTCGCTAACAAATTATCTTTTGAAATTATAAATAATCGTTGCGGGATTCTGTTCAATCAAATCAAGTCAGATCGGTCGAACATGATTTTTGCAAGTCTGCCGATCCGATCCTATTTTTCAAATGTCCCAACTTTTGACTGAAGTTTCTCCAATATATCCAAGATATTGAAAAAGTTATCATTTTCAGGAAAAAAGTTCATTTAAATTTTTGAAATCAGCAATAACTGACATTCCGAGTTTATGAATTATTGCACTTTTTATATTCCCTATTCACACTTTTGTGAATATCCCGGCCATACTACTTAAAAACACACAGCGTTTCCTAATAAGGGCCGGGATATTCACAAAAGTGTGAATAGGGGACATTGTGATTTACCGTATACGACGTGTAAACCAACTTTTATTATTGATCCGTAAACCAATGTATACCTAGAAAGGATGTCTTGGAATAAAAGTCAAAATTGAAGTTTTTAATTCAAAAAAATAGATTTTTGCCAAAAATTTGAAAATCTGGTTTTCCTACCGACGTATCCAAAACATAAACATGTATAAAGAGTGAGACATAATAAAAACGGAAATTGATCAAAAATCCAATGAAAATAACGATGGAAAACTTCAGAAAATTATAATTCTTGATTTTTTTCCCTCGATCAACAATTTCAAAATCATGAGAGCATTATTTTCAGCTTTCTCTTAAATTGTATAAAAAATTGACAATTTACATGTTCTGAAAAATAAATTACAGCTAAATCAGGGTCTTATATCAACCTTATATCAGGGTCTTATATCAACCTGTATCCACTAACGACTATTTGCGATCCGAGTTGGATCATTCAACCTGGTTTAAAGGTTTGAGTGGTCCCCTGGTCTAATACCCTATAAGTTATAGGTCATAGAATTAATGGAAAATGTGTAGAAAAATACGATAAAAATGACATAATATTCTCACAGCAACTTGAAAGTCATCTGAAACGTCATCTTCTCATAAGATTATACAGTATAATTTATACTTAGTATTGTAATAAAATTAAATCTTGAAAATTAAAGCCTATAAGCTCAGCCTATAAGCTCAGCTTATTAACTCGTAGACTTTAGACATGAATATGTACCCAGACTCGATTTCCGCGCAACTTAGTGACCATGCTTATGAATCGAGCATATAAGGCAAAGTTTTCATATATTAACAAACATTTTTCAATAGCTTAAAATAATATTCAGCCCAATTTGCACATAAAATTAAAAAAAAAAAAAAATTTCCGATGACAAAAAGACATTTAATGGGAGATGAGAAAAAAAAATTCGCGAAAATGTACCCCAGTGACGAGCAACAGTGCAATAATCATACGAATTTAAACCGGTTTATTTCATAGTTTATGAACTACTGTCAAGTTAACTTAAAGGTTTTATAGCTCCATTAAAAATTATTATATGTTTTCCACAAAATTCTCTAGTGAAATGACACTCTTAAATCTATTGTTCAACATTTAAATTATAAGTCATGTTATTGTGGTAAGAGAGAGAGGACAAGTCACGCCTAACGGCCTACGCACGAACCTTTCACTGATTCATGTAATTAATTTTTTGGAAGTTTTGACTTCTAGAAAGCCTATATTATAACCGGAGGCCAATTTTCAAAAAAAATACAAACACGAAATCTGACAATAACAAAAAAATCAATCGAGTAATTATTGATTGATCAAAAAACATTGCTACCGTATGAAAAAGGGTGAATTTCGAAAATTCTCTAATTAGCATTAAATAAAACATTGGGTGGATAACATTCAGAGGCTTTTAAGACCTTTTCCAGTTACACGAAGTCCGAATTAAATCACGTGGACGAAATAATTCAAAAATAAGGTTTGGAATATGTCATAAATTAATCCTTATTTCTTAAAAAAATAAGATCACATTGACGTTTTGGAAAATGCCGTTATGTTCAAAATTCTTAGATTGTGTGTTTATTAGTCCTAAAAACTTTCGGCGTAATTTGAGTCTATTTGGGTACTTGGGCCAAAACCTCATTTCCTAATTTGAAAAGTCACGTGATCGTTTTCAGACTTTAGTGTGTATGTTAAAGTCTTAAAAAAAAGTCTAAGGACCCCCTTCACTTTTTTCAAAAAGTGTTTTGAGCAATTTTTGAAAAAAAACAGTACTATTTTGGCCAACCTTATTCTTGAATATTACGGTCACGGTGATCATTTTAGGGCATTGTGTAATGGAAAAAGTCTTAGATTTTTTTTGATCAGGATAGAACGTTTTGTTTGGTGATTAAAAAAAATTTGCAAAAAAATAAGTACTGTAATACAGTAAAAATTTAAAAAAAAAAACGCACAAACGTCATTTTGTCTTAAAGTTTATCGATACCTTTATAACTGGTTTTGTCATTAATGTTTAAGCGTCGTAAAATGCGATTTAATGGTTAATGGTCACTACTTGCCGGAATCGAGTCTACGAGTTAAGCTGAAGTCAAAAGATAATCTATTAAGCAAATTGACTATTGGGTTATGAATTATCCATAGAATTCGATGACCAAATCTTCAGAAAATGTATGGATTATTTATGTAGGCATTCGATATTGCCATTACAATAGGAAAAAAGTAGGCAAAAAGGAGCAAAAGAACGGAAAAATTTGTGTTTTCGGTGCGCCAGAGAGTTAACCCGCACTGGCTCGCATAAAACAGCCATACATTTCTTTTTGATACGCAATAATGTGTTTCAAAATACATGTTACATTTCCAACACAAATATTATTCATTTTGAAGAACAAATTAAAGCCAATTAAACGAAATTAAAGTTAAAACAAATCGATTCAATGTGAGTATCAGAAAGCGCTATAAAAACTACTATTTATTTAGAGAAAAACAGCGGGGTACATATATTTCCTGAATGAAATATTCTTGAAATATAGGTTCAAATTTTTTCAAATGACGCAAAAATAAACTCGAACATGTTATCGGACCCTCTCCGGTGTCAAATAACACCGATTTTTAAGAACCGTTAACTTATTTAATTCGAGAGCTAAAGCAAACGTCAAAGTCTCAAGCCAAACGATTATCTATTGAGCAAATTCGCTAATGGCAATTACTTATCTCGTATTATTTCGTCACGAAAGTTTCGTGACGAAACCTTCACAAAATGTATGCCTGATTTTATATAGGCAATATAGGCAAATAGATATTGCCTATTGCCAGAGTTTTCCAATAGGCTACTGGGCAAAAAAAGTGTGATAGAAGTTCTATGTAGTAGAATGTAGTGTAATGGAAAACTTTCGTGTTTTCGATGCGCCAGAGAGTTAAACCAGCCTAGCCTACATAAAAAAGCCATACATTTCCTGTAGGTTTCGTGACGCAATTTATTTTCAAAAAACATGTGACATTTCCAACACAAATATGATTCATTCTCAAGAACAAATTTGAGGTATCAAATCAAATAATCGGGCCAATCAAATAAAAAAATAGTTTTTCTCAAAAAACAATAATTTTCGAACAAGTGTGAGATTCAGAGAGCGCTCTTAGAAAACCTTATCTTTATTATTGAGAAAAACAGCGGGGTAGTAGAAATATATTATTCGTGTGGGATTGTACCAGGAGAATGCACTTGGAGACACACTGCCCACAACCTACGTTGAAAATCGATGTGGTAATTTTCCACTGAGAATCTTTATCCGAGCGAATCATTCTGTTTAAGACAAATTGTCTAAGACAACAGTTTTTATTTAGTTTTTTTAATTCTCTGTTTTTTTAACCGAATTTCCTTGGATAGTTTTTTTCAGTCTAACAGTTTTTATTAATTATAGAACGCAGAGTGGAAAAATGATCGAACAATCGAAAACGACGCTGCTGCTCGATGGGGACTCGATAATGGAGAGCGCGGAAACCTTTATTGACGAAAAACCGGTAAGAACTTTATAGGGTGGTCATAATTGGAACAGGGAAAATAAGATTAAAATCGGGATGGGGAAAATAATGAAATTTATGATCATCAAAATGGTAATCCCGGGTTGTAAAAAAATTCTAATGAAAAAAAATTTAATAATTAATTTATGAGAATTGATTACACCTTGTTGATAATATACAGTGGGTGAGGGCAACACTATTGAGCAGATTTGATTTTGCCAGACCTATAGCGATTTTCGGCCAAAATAGACCAGTTAGGTTAGATTTGTCACATATACTGATCTGTGCCAAATTTTATTCCGCGTTTTGTGGTTAGATTTTTTGACCCAAAAATTACCGATGTGGCATTTGTTTTAAAATAATTAAATAATGAAAATACGAAAAATCGCTATATATTGATCACGTGACGACCAAAAAATTTTTCCATAATTTTTTGTTTAATGTTTATATACTATTAGTATTATTAACCTCCTGAAAGTTTCAGAAGAATCCACCTATTATTTCTATAAGTCGAAATTAATCGTGGAATAGCTACCTATAGCCTTTTCAGCACGCACATCCTAGATTAACAAAAATTCGTTAAAAGGATAAGGCAACACCCTGGGAAATTCGAGTCTCGAATCGACAAAAATAAAAAATTTTGGAATTTAATTTTTTCAATCAACAGTGATNCTTTTGCTACAATTGGTCATTGAAAACCCCATTTTTGCCTTAAAATGCGACGACCACCCCCTTAAGTAAGAGTCAATATTTTGAATTTTTTAAAAACAATGGCAAATTTTAGAGTATTATTTTTTAGATGCAGTGTGTTTCTTTTTAAGTCCCGAAATGGCAACTTGCTGTCAAAGAAATTTCTGCCAATAAATATGGTCTATTATATTTTCAAACGATGATACCGAGATTTTTCAAATAAAATGCGCTTAGTTGCCATTTTAATTGGCGGGTATTTCTTTCACAGCAAGTTGCCATTTGGGGACTAAAAAAGAAACATACTGTAGTAACTGACCTTAAAGTGATTTTTGTAATAAAAACCAGTAGTTTTTGTCGTCAAAATAAATAATATGTGTTAATAGAAATTCTAAACATGAAATCGATTACTTGATACTTTTGTGTGACTAATAACGCGTATTTTTAATCATAGATAACAATTTGTTCTGAATTTCTTTTAAGTTCCTAGTTAGAACTTCTTGACGTTTAAAATGAATTGACGCAAAACCCATTCATCAGCAAAAATTGTTTCTGGGGAATTTTCCATCATAGGGTCCCTTCTGGATATCATGATATATGAAAATGGAATGTCGCAGAAACATTTTAGTTGATTCATCATGATTAAGAAAAACATTCTTCATGAAAATTTTAACTATGATACATCTGTTACAAATNTTTTAAATCAAGCTTTGCAAACAAATTGATAATTCGCAAGCACAAGATAAATAAAAAGAGTGCCAATTTGAATTCATACACGTTCCAAAATTGGATTTGTGCCATTAAACACATAGCCTATGTGACATAGGAAATATTTGAACGTTTATTATGAGATGATCTTAACAACTTTCCCTGGTGATTTTTTTGATGCAAAATAAATATAAATTTGGGAGCGTGCTTTCCGTACCCAAATGGCAATCGACTTTTTTTGTCCTCCCTATACTTGTATAAGGTTAAGAAAGTTTGACCCATAAACTCATAGAATCCGGGCTAAGGTGTTAGTTTGCAGATGAGTCTCCCGGTACTGACTCATTTATGCGGCATAAGTTATGCTATTTCTGTGCTTCAGTGCAGTCGGTGAAATTCCTAAACACCCTAATGACGCATAACCATGACGATGCGTTTTTCACAACATATTTTTCATTCAGACCAATTGGGTACGGAAAGCACGGCGTGCTTAGCCGTACCCTAATGGCTACAACTAAACACCGACTGCATTAAAATTGTACTAAACAATAGCTTACTCTGTTGCAAGAAAAATTAAATTGGAAGAAAACTTTCAAAATACACGAATGAATTACGGTGGTTATGTCTACAAGAACAGGTGCAAATTCCAAGGATTGTACTTCAGGAAAATTGTTCGTATGCAAAAAAATCAAAAATTGTTTTTAGCCGATTTTTCCAAATTGTCCTTAAGGAGCTAAAGCTATTTTTGTCCATGTTTTAAAAAAATCATTTTTTACAAAAAATATAAAATCCTTTTCCTTCTTCTCTTAAAAACCCAGTAAAAAAGGGATTATTAATTCATTATTCACTGAAAAGAGTTCATTTTTCGAAAATATACTCTGGTGATTTTTCCCCAAGTTGTTCTTATAGCGAGAAGAATTAACATCAAAATGCTTAAGTTAAAGATTTCGGCCATATTTCTTCAAACTGCCGTTATTGAGGGTGTAGTTAAAGACTTAAACCACAGTTATTTATTGTGCGACTGTGAAACCAAATTATTAATGATTTATTTGTCACTTATTTGGGATCGTCCATTTCAAAACTGAAAGTATAATAAAATATCGCATTTTCTACACTTTTAAAGGTCTCTTTTGATTTGGTTGCAAATATTTCCCTGAGGTGTGCGTCTACACGAACACCCTCTATAAGGACAATATGACCAAAATATGCTCCAAATATACGCTTTTTATTTTGGAATGTCCCTGTATAAGGACAATATGCCATTTTTAAAAATTCTAAGGTTAAGAGTAAAATGGTCTTCATATTTTTTCAGTTTATAAAACACCTCTTTGTCACAAAAATATGACTGAAGAGCAAAAAATGACTTCATGTTTTTTTTTAAAATTATAATCATAGATAAATGGCATGCGAAAATGTTTGAATTTTTTGACGAATTTATGAAAAACAGGGGCAATAAGGCAACAAAGCCTCAAGACAATATAGCAAAATCTCAGCTGTCCTTGAAATCGGAAATCACAGTGATTTGATTTATTGATAACTCGTTAAACCCAGAAATAACTTAGTAAAGTGAAGTGCATTTATAAGGACATAAGATTCTACTAATTGGTTATTCGTGACCTACTTAATTCTTCATTTGAACTCGAGGCATTTTTCTTGAATATTTTATGTTGTTAGATTTGAGGAGATTTTTATTAACTCAATTCACATGCCTTTGACCATATATGCCTAGGGCCATAATATACCTACGACCAGATGATGAAAAACGTTCGATGTACGTGAAAATCAATTTGAATAAAATCTTTTTTGAAAACATGGAATTTTCCATAAAATAGACTCACTTTGAAAATGACTTTTGGTGGTTTGCAAAGATGAATACAAATTCCAAACAGATGGTTTAAATTTAAATATTTGTTTCATTAAACAAGCACTGAGGCCTACGGTGTGTATGTCTAAAAAGCAAAATATTACCTAAACGTTCCTTTTTTATTTTGACCTGTCCCTCTATAAGGTCAATATGCCAGTTTTAGAAAATTCCAAGGTGTAGAGTAGGCTGTCATTTGTCAGATTTTGGTCGAAACCAAGTTCAAAATTAGGAACTTTTAGTACTTCCATCGTGTTCCTTAGTCAATTTGGAGCAAAAAATGGGCTAATGCATTTCGAAATTTTAACTCCCTGGTGTCTACAATAACCAAAATAGGTACCGAACATGATAAAACCGGAAATTGACCACGAAATTTTTGCACATTTGATATTTTCTGGAGAAGGACTCAATAAAGCTGTATACCAAGTTTTATTAAATTTGAAGTTCGGAAACCCTTTAGGCGAAAGGCTCAAGTGTGAAAAAGGTTGATTTTTTCGCATTTATTTAACTCTAAAGGTCTTCTGAGCAAACAAAAATGTTATAAAATACTTCAACTAAGACCTTGAATGTGGAGGTATATGTGCAGAAAACATCTGCATGCAGTCAAAACTTACAAAAATGTTAAAATATTGAAAAAATAATATAAAAACTGAAAAAAAAAATTTTAGGCAGAAGTCTTAGAATTTTTTTCTCTTTCGTTTGATACCCATATGCAGTCGTTTTTGGTCATTTGAAGATTCCGGATTTTAAAAAATTTTCAAAAAATATTTCAAATTTTTTTTCGTAAAAAATTATCCAAAATGACTTCCTCGGATTTTTAATACCTCTCTTAGCCTCTATTTTGGTCTCAACGAATGACAGCCTAGTGTAGAGCTGGAATATAGGTAGGGAGCAAACCGGCAAACTTCCCTAAATATACTATATGATACAGTAGGTCATCATATTTTTCAGCCAAAAATTCTTTTTTGATAAATAGTTTCAAAATTATTTAAAGATTTTTTTAAAATAAGGACAATGTGGCAAAATCTAAGCTATCATTACAAACTCTCACAGACAAACTTTAGTTCTCAGGAGAAATAAGTACATACTGTAGACTCTACACCACAGTATTTAGACTGCACATTTTTTCTGAAAGAAGATTTTAAAGTCGAACTGCATCTGGTGAACAAATTTTAAGCATGTTTTTTAATTCAAATCGAATAAAAAACCTAACATGATAATTAAATTACTCTCAATTTTAAACTTTAAAATTGAGAGTAATAACATTTTTCATGTTAGGTGTTTTATTACCACATTCTGAATGTCAAAAACTCTAGGTGAAATGACAGCCGATAATAATTTTAAAAATGTTTAATAAAATTCGAGGGCTTTAAACTTTAAAAATTTTAGACTAAACGATTTTAAAAAATTTTGTACTAATTTGCCATAGTTTAACCACGAATCATAGTTTATGATAGTTAATTATTCAAGGTGATTCGAGAACGAAATTTAAAACGTAATAACTAAAGCCACAAATTTGCGGTCAGCTAAAGACACAGACGATTTCAAATTCTCGATCAAAAATGTAAACGTAAATCTCAAATTCTCGTAACAAATATACGTAAAAATAGTTCCCTGAGAAATAGTTTAAAGAATTTATGATAATTTGGGTTCATTCATAATCACGCTCTGAATCATGGCTGTTACACTCGTAAAATAGTTAGTAAACACTTATGTATATCATTTGTGGATCTTGAACAGCTTTTAGGGACGGGCGTTATTAAGAGACGGTGTGATGACCTAGGATTTTTTTTGTCAAATTCAGCCTGAGAATAATTTACTTTGGTGCAGAGAGTGAGTGGCTTAATTATAGTTTTAGAATTACTTTTAGAATCTACACTTTTAGAGTACATGTTTGTATTAATACTTCTGAAGAGAAAAATTTATGAGATTTATTCTTGTGGTAAAAACTTCAATTCAAACTTTTCGGCCAACATTTATAGATAAGCAGAGAAAGGGGCAACTACTGTATTTGAATAATTCGCTATCAGGATTTGTGAGTCACAAATTGTGACAAAAAATATTTTATGAAAATGTTTTTTTCATCAAAAAAATTATAAATTACTGAAATAACCGGTACTTTTTAAAGTTTTAATCAATATGTTTGATTTTCTTGTTGGATCTCATTTTTGATGTTAGTAATGATAAGATAGAACAGTCCCTAATTTCTCCCCATAAGAAACGCTAGCATGAGACCGTTGATTTGTCTTCAAAATCACCAAAAACCAGTGACAATAAAAATAAATTGCATAAAAATTGGTCAAGCATAATGCCAGTAGGGGGTAGCCGTTGTCCCTTATGGCCGATGTACCTCAAGGCCGGTGGCCGTTCGACAACAAGGCCGGTGGCCGTTCGACTACAAGGCCGTTGTCTCTCAAGGCCGTTTCCGGCAGGAGGCATTTGTACCATAGGGCCGTTGTATTACAGGTCGTTTTCAGAAATCGGCTGTTGACCGTAATAGGCCGTTGTTAGTCCCATGCCAGGCCGCGGCAAGCCAGGCTTGACTTGACTTGTAAAAGACATAGACTCTCTGTCTCAACCAATTGACTCTGGGATACAATTAAAATTTTTCGAATCGTATGTAGCGTTTTTGAGAACATTCGCTCCGATAGCGCGTTGAGTTTAAAAAAACCCCGCCAGTTTGATCTTTTGAAAGATGTCAAGCCAGCAAAAACTCAAACCAAGTCAAGTTGAGTCAAGTCATGCCAGTGAAAATTTTTGGTAACGTCAAGTCAAGCCAGTCAAATTTGCTGGCTTGCCGAGGCCTGCTCATGCCAGTAACTTATATCAATTCTATACACTCCATTTAATCAAAAAAAAATCCAAGGGAATTCACCCTAAGTATATCGAAAACTAACCTCAAACTACCAAATTTTTTCTTACTATTTGTATCTGCAACCAGAACAGTGTTTATCTGGGAATAATTAAATAATATAAACGCAGAGTTCAAAACATTAAACGCCAAAGTTTTTGGCCGATCAAAAATTAAATTGAGATTATAATTTTAATGTCACGCTACTATCACCTGTACGCTTCTATTGGGCTCTTCGCACAAATTCAGATCTCGCGATGTACTGTGGTGTGCGTTTATAAGGATACCCTCTTTTAGGACAATCTTACAACCATTTGGCCATAAATCTACGCTTTTTGCTTTGGTACGTCCCTTTATAGGGACAGTATGACAAAAATATCCAAAATGTATATATAGAAAAAAAAGTCTTCATTTTTTTAGCGGTAAATAAATTTAAGTTATTAAAGAATGACCCCCGAAAATTTGGCTTATGTTTTTAGCTCTTCACCGTTATTTTGATATTCTTTGGACAATTTTCAGCGATAAGGACAATATAGCAAAACCACTGTATTAAATTACGTAAAAACGAAAATTGCATTTTGTTGAATATTTTCAAAGATCTATAATTTATTTCGAAAATCCATAAATTCAAAAAATGCCGATCTCTGATAAGTTCAAATTTAACTTCATCCAATAATCGATATTTAGCCTTCCTTTTTATTGTCAGAATTCACTGAGTTTCATGATAATAATTTTCATATCGTTACTGTCTCAAAAACCTAAATAACGCTTTTAAAATGAGGTCATCTTCAAATTTTCTGGGATAGTGTAACGCTATCAGTGTTATCTACTTTCTTCACCAAGCAAATGTTCTCAAAATTATGTCCTTATTAAAATTTCGGATGAAATTTTATTTTGTCAATATTTCGGATCAAAGATCCATCTTCAGGACACTAAAAAGTTGACAAGATGAACAGAATTATATAAGTTTTAACNATGAAAAATAAAACAAAACAGGTTGTTTTTGAGATTCTAGAAATTTTAATGTTTTTTAGAAATAACGCACCAAAATTTTCACAGATGAATGCCTTATTCATCCGAAATTTAAATTATTTCAAAAATCTCAAAAAAAAGAATTATGTCCTTATTATGGACATTAATAATTGTTTAAGATATCTTATAACAGTCTTATAACAATCTGTTATAACAATTTTGTATTTTGAAATTCAAAAAAGAATAAATTTCAACTAGAACACAAAATTCCCATGTTAAGCCTAAGGCTGAAAGCCTTATATTGTACGAAAACGAATTGCTCAAAGCCTTCTTGTTTATAGTTCAATTCCAGGGCGCTCCGGGCGAGGTCTCTTATTAACATATATGTAGTAGTCATTGAAAATAGACATATACGGTAAACAGCGGTATAACTTTTATATATAGTACTATACAGCCTGAGAAGTATAATTTACTCAGGGGAATCGTAGGAAAATTCCCAAAAATGGCGAAAAACACACAGTCTGTCGGTCCATCTGGTATTCTCAGAGTATAACACAATTTATATTGTTTGTTTATCACTGGGATTTTGGGGATTTTCCTTAGACCTTAAAAAGTCTAATATATTTTATAAATATACTTTAATCTCTATGAAAGTATCCATTTGAATAGTCGTACATTCTAAGAGTTCAAAATATAGAGAAATGGTTATGATGCAAATAAAGCAGAATAAAGTTCATCCTTTTGATAATTTGCCAGTAAGTAAATCCATTCTTGGGTTTATTGCTTTACGAATTGGAAGCGATTTTTTTATTCATTTATAAGAGTAGATTTAGTTCTCAATAATTTATAAATTAACTTAGATTTTAAGCTAGGGTTTTCGAGATCAAAATTGAATCTCGCAATTTTTCTCGAAGTAGCCCTCTAAACTTCAGAACTTTCCTAGACAAAAGTTTTGAATATTTAGTCCTTCTTATTTATATATTTAGTCCTTGTTATAAACAAAACATGACATTTTTTTCAATTTTCGATGAAAAAAGTAAAACTTATTAGTAAATATGTGATATATTCACAATCAGAATGAATGGAGACAATGAAAACTGAGTCAAAATCAACAATCTTGATTGGTTTAAATTTCAACCAATCAAAATCCATTTAAGACTTAAAAATTCGATAATTTAATTAAACATTCGCAACCCTTTTCGCATTCTTCGTATTTAACAGTTTTATTTTCTTTTAAAATTAGTCATTGAAAGTTAGTTCCATGACCTTGGAAAATTTTTTTAAGCTAAAAATTCTGAAAATTTCGGTGTTGAAAATTCAAAAAAAAAAATTTCTGACTCAAAAATTAAGGAAAAAGAACACACTGTGAGTCGTATGAAATGGGCTTATCCACGAGAGTTCATCTTTACACTTGTTGGCAGCGCCATCGGCCTTGGAAATGTTTGGCGATTTCCTTATCTTTGCTACAAATATGGTGGAGGTGCTTTTCTCATACCATATGGAATTTTCCTTTTTTTAGCTGGAATTCCAACAATGGTCCTCGAAATTAGTCTGGGGCAATTTATGTCCAGAGGAGGGGTTGAAGCATGGGATATTGCACCCATGATGAAGGAAATGTTACTAATTTGTTATATTATGTAGAAGAAGTCCGATGTATCAACGAAAACTTTTCGAACACACGCATATTAGGAGCTCGCTTTATAACAAAAAAAAAATTACACACGAGTTTAGTGAACTCTGATTATCTTTTGTTAAATCATTAAATCAAATTAGTTGTCATCCGAATGAAGCGTCGATTATTTTAAGGAGGGTTTTTGGCTCTGAAAATGAAAAAAAAACAATTGAAAACTTATAT
Organism: Oikopleura vanhoeffeni; assembly: GCA_004367855.1. Taxonomy (NCBI): domain Eukaryota; kingdom Metazoa; phylum Chordata; class Appendicularia; order Copelata; family Oikopleuridae; genus Oikopleura; species Oikopleura vanhoeffeni. The sequence continues at coordinate 58,283 of SCLH01000359.1, forward strand.
ATAGTTTTGACATGACATTTGTCAAACAGCATTAGAATTCTTGCAAACTCGGTAAAAATTTACTGGCATCAATACATCATCAGCATTACAACGTTTTAATTTGATGAACAACAGTTTATTTATCTATAAAACAGTTTAAAAAACTTTCAGTGTTTTATCCATAAAACAGGTTAAAAAAACCTCGCAGCATTTTTAAGTTGGTAATATTTGTTTTTCGGAATATATATAGTTCTTAAATGACCTAATGATACTCCTTCGCAGTAAACAGTTAATTTGTTCAACCATGGATTAACCAACTAAAATTGTACACAATTTTAGACTACTGTAGTAGTTTTAAAACATAAGGCGCTAAATTAGCGCCACTAATGATATAAATAAAAAATATTTTTCTGGAATATTGTAATACAATTTTTGGAATCTCCGACGCTGTCTAAATTTTCCGGACAATTTCAAAAAATATTTTGTGTTGATGTTAATAACGAGCCACGGAAGAGCCATCGAAGATTATCCTTCGGCCAGCTTTATCACTTGGCGCCATAACTGTGACTCCAGAAAAGATAGTGACCGATCAAATCACAAGATTCTTATGAAATCTTATAAAATAAGTCGACAATCGTGTGAGTTGATTGGTCACTATCTTTCTGAAATCACAGTTATGAGTCATAACTTATGACGCTGAGTTAGAAAGCTGTCCGAAAAATTACCTTCAATATACACAGACCCAACAGGCTTTATGCTAAAAAAGTTTTATCTTAACGCTGTAAATTTCTTTTAATTTAAATGAAAACTAACTTTATTAAATGATCTCACAAAAATATGCACTGAAAGAATTTTAATTGCAAAATGTAGTATTCAAATTAAAAATAATTTAAACGAAATTAAGTGCCAATTCAGTCAAAACTAAGGTATTTGAGTTCAGCTATCAAAACTGCATGTGATTGCCATAAAATTGACCTCATAAGCAGTCTAATGAGCTAACTAAGCTTTGAATGAAATGGATTTAAAATTCAATCTTTTCCTTTCATATTGGTAGCTGTAAATCTGCGCTAAAGATGACTGACAACCTNTTCAGCCGATTTTATCATATGAATATTATATGAGTCAAATAATTTGTCATCGCAAAAATGTACTGGTTGAGTTATTCAATTATTATGAATTTTGCTGGACTAGGTCCTCGGATATAAATATTTTTTGAGTGAGCACGTGACCCGAAACGTGGGGCCAATCATAGCGCGTGGATGATGCAGCAATCCAAATGTCACAGTAGTCTTTTTAGAGTCGATGAGTTATTTACGTTTTCGCAATATTTTCAAAATAATGAAATCTTATTTGACGCGAATGTATACTTTTGATATAAAAGCGGTAAAATAATCTTTGAAAAATAAATAAATTAGTAACTTTTAACAGGGAGTCGGATATGCTTGTCTTGTACTTGTATTATGGATCAACATTTATTACGCTGTGATAATCGCCTGGACTTTGTACTATTTCGTACAAGCTCTGTTGTAAGTACTATTAGAAATGATTAAGAATTTTATATGAATAATTTAAACACTTTAACTTCCTAGGTGACCTCGTAGCCTCCCAATGTCAAGCAAATTGCGATGAGGTATTATTTAAATCTAGAAGAACCAAGAATTGATGTTATTCGACAAAAATGAAAAATATTCGTAGAGGGAACTTCTTAATCTTCTCAAAATAGTACACATGAAGTTTAATCCTTTATTTTTCGTAATAAAATAATTTTCAATTTTACCAAAATAAAAACTTCACCATAATTGTTTCGCTTTTTATGTTTTAAAACCCTATGGCGAAGGTGTGAGTTAAGAAGATTTATATTGAAAATTAGATGAAAATTAACCGCAAGTTATTAGATTCATGTTGATCAACTTACTATTTTTATATCAAAATTGCTTTTTATCTGAAACATTTTGAAAACAATTAACATTTTCGATTTAAGAAAACATTTTCAAAAGATGCACATTCTTTAAATTATGTGGATTAAATTTTAGAAGGATTATCTTGAGGCGAATTAACGTTCCCTAAACGTGAATACTGGGGGTGGTGGGAAACGTCGAATTTTTTATGGATTTTTTTAACCATTTATTTCGGCTCATTTACAGGGCTGCTGAGAAGGCCGTATCTTAGTTCGATGACGAGGGTTATTTTGGGCCACTAGATTTTAATTTCTTGCTTGAAATTCTATGAAATCAAATGTTATTATTTTTCTGCGAAGAGAAAATTCTGACAGGATCATTTTTGGCGAAAAAATGACACGAAATAAAAAGATAAAGCTTAAAATTGTTGATTAAAATATGAATTTAAGACATTCAAAAAGTTTTGTTGACCATTGAGGTTTTCCAAATAAAAGTCGGATTTATTAATTTTTTCGCATAATTATGTTTTGGCGGCTGGAGGATGCAATCACCGAATTCAATTCATTAAATTTTATTATTCGATTCTTACGCCAAAATCAACAAAAAAATAAGCACATTTAAATTGAATTATTAACTCAAATCAAATTGGGTGGCAACGGTTTAAGAATTTAGCCAATTTCAGAACAAAAATTTTAGGATTATATCTCAATTGAAAATTTTGGCTGAATATCTTTAGATCATGACATTTTTCACAAAAAAATAATTGTAAGAATTTTCAATTTTTGCAGAAAAAGTAACCATTTTCACTTTTCAAATAAGTTTTTGTAATAATTTTGAGCAAAACATTATATAATTTATCGGTTAACGTACCTTTTAAATGAGTCGAACCTCAATTTTATAAATCTGACATTTTTGATTTAGTGGAAGTACACCTTGGTCAAAATGTGGCCAAGAATGGAACACCGAATGTTGTACTACGGATTATGTGAATGGAACTCTCAAAATCCCAGATGGCTGTTTTGCTGCAGATGGAAATAGTACTGGTGTTCCAAAATATCCAGAAGAACAATACTGGTATCACCGGCTACTCAAAATTAGTGATGGTATCGAAAATACTGGAGACATACAATGGGAGGTTGTGGCTTGTTTATTGGCAGTTTGGGTTATAACTTTTGCTTGTATTCATGGCGGAGCAAAATCAACCGGAAAAGGCATGGGATAAAATGTTTTTCAAATGACGTAATAAAGGTCGAGATGACTTATTATTTCGATTTCAAACTTGTAATTGTAGTTGTTGCTTTAAGAGGGTTCTGGATGCTGACACAGCAATTGCTGGGGATTTTTGAACCCCGATAACTTTTGTTTGAAATGTTGAAACGTAAAAATAAATAGTGTTCCGTGAACACTTTTGATCATTTTGAAATATGTCAATTTATATTAAAAATTGTAAGAAACTCGTGAAACATTTTACGAAAACGTTTTTCTCAGTCTTCAATTTTTCTCCAGCAGCAAAAAACTAGCGAGGTATATTTCCAAGTTAATTCAAACGTTTAAAATAAAACAGAAACAATGTTGACCACCATATAATGGTAATACTATAAACAGTTTACGTTCGGGTCATTCGTAAAGCTGAAACAATGATTTTCGTAAATTTCGAAAAAACACAGTTCAAAAACACTTCAAAAATGGTAAATCGCAATCAAACTTTCTAAATTGCAATAAAAATATTTGTTTATTGTCAATTTTCAAATTTTCTGAAATTCTATCCCACTAAAAAGCTGCATATTTCACAGCAACCTTCCCTTTATTAATTTTGATCACCTTACTCATTCGAGGTGTTACGTTACCTGGAGCTATGAATGGCATTTCCTATCTCTTTGTACCCGATCTGTCGAAATTGAAAAATCCTGAAGTTTGGAGTATGGCCGGTTCTCAAGTATTATTCAGTTATGTTTCTGGCCAGGGAGTTTTGACTTCGCTAGGATCGTTTAATAAGTTCAAATTCAATGTTTTTAAATGGTCAATGGCACTCAGTTTGTTGAACTTTGTCGCTTCCATGCTCGCCGGAATTGCAATTTTCTCAGTTTTGGGACATATGGCACATGAAAGTGGAGTCAAAGGTAATTTTCATGGCACGGAAAACTTGAATTTTATTTCATAATTACTTTCTTTTTTTCATGTTATGATTAACGATTTGCTTCTTCAGAATTTTTTTATAACACTTCACTGGTGTCATAGAAACACTCAAAATAAGGATATTTGACCATCGAAAATTACAAACTTTATTTATTTTATGTATAATAACGTTTTGGTGGCAAGTGGATGCTACCACCGAATTTAATTTTATTTTATACAATTTCTTTGACAAAAATCTAAATATCATAATTAATCAAAATATATTCGAAAAGTGAAATGGATGTAATTATTTGAATTCGGTGGTTGCCGTTTAAACCATTTGGAAAGTTAGAGTTTTTATAGTTATTTCAAATTAAATTACTGTCAAAATATATTTTTTTTCAATTTAATTTTAAATTGAACGCTCATGATGAAAAATAACTCGTTAATATAATATTTCAACACTCGCTGAAATCATGACGAATTCATCACCTAAAATATTTTTGTAGTGGAAGATGTAGCTCAAGGAGGTCCAGGTTTAGCCTTTATTGTCTATCCTAGGGCACTAACAAATCTCCCAATGCCAACTCTCTGGTATTTATTATTTTTTGGAATGATTTTGCTTCTGGGTCTCGCCAGTCAAAGTCAGGGATCAGCAAATTCCTGAAATGATCAAACCATATTAAAACACAATTTGGCGCTAAAGTGTTTTACCCTGCAGTTGTTTTCTAGCGTATTCGAAAATATAATTATCCGCATTTTAAACACAAATCATAATGAAAAATGGATACGAAAATACACTTTCCTTCAACTGCATTGTAGTTGAGTTATTAAATAAAAAATTGATGAATTTTTCTGATCCCTATAACAGTGCTGAAACTGAATCCATGATAACAATGCTGGTTGATTTGAAACCAAATTTCTTCAATGGGAATAAACGTCGACGACCAATGTTTGTAGCATTTGTTTGTGCAACGTGTTTCCTATTAGCCTTGCCTATGGCTACATCGGGAGGAATGTATTTGTTTCAGGAAAAGATAAAAATACAGTTTTGAAAACTATAAAAATGTCTTAAAGCCCATAAGTTATGGGAGTTAATTTTTTTTTGTGTAAAAAAAATTTTAAATTTACATTTTCAAATTGCGTTGACATTCTTGGTCGACTTTCTCCTGAATTTTTTTCATCGAAAATTCTTAGGCCAGAAAAGTCTGCCAATTTGATGAAAAAATATGAACAATATAGAAATTTTTTTGTTCTTCGGAAAACATACTTAGGTTTTGCCATTTTGTCCTTAGGTTTTGCTATGTTTTCCTTAAATTTAGCCATTTATCCTAAGATTTTGCCATATTGTCCTTAGGTTTTGCCATATTGTCCTTAACTTCTGCCATATTGTCCTTATTTTTTGTCATTTTTGCCATACTGCCCTTGGGTTTTCGCCATATTGACCTTTCAAAATTGTTTCTTTAGTTTTAAGGACAATATGGCAAAATTTAAGGACAATATGGCGAAAACATAAGGGCAATATGGCAAAACCTAAGGGCAATATGGCAAAACCTAAGGACAATATAGCAAAACACTAAGCTATTTATGTTGGCTTATCCCTCTATAAGGACAATATGGCAGAATCTAAGGACAATATGGCAAAATCTAAGGACAACATGGCAAATTTGTCTATAAAACATCTGTTTTTCGAAAATTTTTGACTGAAGAGCAAAAAACAAAGTTTCTTCAATTTTTTTTGAAAGAATTATGGTGTTAAAAAACTTTGGCTCTTCCCCGTTATTTTTTAGGGCACTTTAAAACATAAGGACAATATGGCACCAAAATCTTTAGCCGTAAGGACAATATGGCATAATATCAGCTGTCGTTATAGACGCAAACCAAAGTAAAATAAAAATCTTATGCGGCAAAAAACAAATTTAGAATACATTTTTTGACCAAATAAAACCAGTCAAAAATAGAAAATTAATCGAAAAATAAAACATTTGTAAATTGAATTTTACTTTTATTGCTGATTTCTGCCTTTTCCTAGAAAAATTGAGATATTTATAAATAGTCGACCAAAATGTATATAATGTATGAAGCCTCGGGGAATCGAACTCGAAACACCTAGGTCTAGTACTAGTATACCACAGCTATTCCCTGCATGACATAGCTCAAATTTTTCTGACACCATCATGTTTTCTATTTTTCTTTATAATAACCTCGTTTATAAGGACAATGCGGCTTATTTTTTTTTACACATACGTTAATAATGAAGTGTGTATTAATAATTTGATTTTTTCCCGAGATCGTGCAGATCAGTCAAAAGAAAAAAAATGAAATTATGTCGGATAAAATATTGTCCTTAAAGACAAACATGACGGTTAATAATGTTTATAAGAAAAAAAAGTATTTTCAAAAATTGCGAAATTTGATGTTTTTATCTGAAAAAAGCTTTGCGATTCATATGGAGCTTCTGGAATCAGTCTGCTGATAATTGTCTTATTCGAAAATATTGCAGTAGGTTGGATTTACGGCCGTGAGAAATTCTACGATGACATGTTCAACATGTTCGGACACAAAATGGACCCAAGGCAGAAATTATGGCCTGTGCTCGGTTATATTTGGCAGTACGTTACGCCCCTGTTAATTTCATGCGTTCTTGGATACGCATTTACAAATTGGCAATCACCTACTTACCAAAGATATGACGGTAAGTTTCGAAAATTTTTACTGATTTTTCCAAAATACGGACAATTTACGTCTTTTGAGCAATGAAGTATTTTCTGACCCAGTAAAGGGTGTAAGTTTTAATAAATCTTAATAATTTATTTGAAATAATGTTTTTCGCCATAATTCAAGCCCTCGCCGTAATTTCATATAGGCGGATTTTTTTCAAAATTATTTGAAACCTTCTTCCACCTTTGTCTCATTAATTTATAAGGTTAACCCTATTTTTCCGTATTTGAACATGTGAAATACCCAAATTATAATGGTTTGAAATTTATCTCAAATGTGAAGAAAAAGTTTTTCTCGACCGAATTTTAAAGATCAAACATTTTTAGATCGAACATTTTACGTGAAATTTTACGCCGATGACGAAAAGGAACTTTATTTTTGGAAATCTGTTTAGAAAAGCTGAATTCTGATTGGTTTGAAATTAAAACCAATCAGATCGTTTTTTCGTTAATTTTGAAAATATATTTTTCAATATAGCATTAATAATGCTGCATCAATTTTTGTCTTTTACAGCTTTTGAAAATTTCGAAATCGCTCTATCATACAAAATATCTGAAAGCTATATTTTGAATATATTTCTGAAAATATGTCATAACTTTATAATTTGAGATTTAATTCAGGTCTGTATGTCTATCCAAAAGCTGGTACAATGGTAGCGGCGTTTATGACCATGTCGAGTGCAATTTGTGTGCCTCTGTATTTCATTTATTTATTTATTCAAACAAGAAGATATCAACCAACGACACTAAAGGTAAACAGAAAATATTTATAAATTATAGACTAAGCTTGTTGGACATTATGTATGTTTTTTGTTCAAAAAGTTCAAATATTTTCAGAACAAAAACGTTTGAATCCAACATATTTCATTTGTCATGAGCTGAATTATTTGATTCTTTCTTAATGAAGAATTCAGCAAGTTACCGATGAACTTTGAGATAAATTGACGTTTGTGCGTTTTTTCGAAAAATGTTCCCTGAATTACCGTGCAAAAAGCCTTTGCCCGTAATTTTGAGAACATTCTAAGACTGTTTTTCTACCACATCTTAACCCAACAAAATCACGTGACCGTATAATTTAGAAATTAGGTTTACCAAAGAGTACTCATTTGTTCTAAAATTACTCAAATAACCTTAACAAAATTAAAGGGTGAACTTCAACAGCTTTTGAAACTTTTTGCTTTAAAAATCAAGCAATGCGGTTTTACATAAGAAATTTTTATCAAGAGTACTATTTTCCCAGAAACATACTCAAATTAAAACAAGAAAATTTGAAATGTAGCATCAACAGAATCGGAGAGTTTTTACATAAGATCATTTTGAAAAAACAACACATGACCCAATTTATCAAGAAATTATAGTATGTCAAAATAATAAATTATTTCTAAGGCCTTAAAAGAGATGATGGTCCCAATTCTTCCCGAAGATCATCCGTACACAAACGAAACCAAGTCTTTTGATTCGACGGAGGACTCTGCATAAGTTCAGTTATCATTTAGCAACAAACCCTACCAAATACTTTTTTCAAATCTTTCTGCTTCATGAGGATATTTGTACGGGACGAGAACCGGTTATGATTAATTTACCAAAATGTCGAACCGATGGTCTTGAATGGATTAGCGTTAAAGTTCAAAATTTTGCAAAGATGATTTAACCACTGTTTTGACCACTGTTCAACAGTTGACCTTAGGGTGTACGAGGTCTCAAAATCTTGATGAAAATATATCAATGACGAATCGTTATTGACGAAAAATATCCCAAGGTGAAAAATGACCCCCTTTTTTCTCAGCGAAGATTTTAACTTTCGACAATCAAGTAAAATTTTAGAATTTTTATTTTTCAGCCAATTTCTTAGAATTTTTAAAAGTTTCGGTTGATGATCATATGAGGTCACTTGCGGTCATTTGAAAATCTCGCATCTAGAAAAATTTTTAAAAAGCCTTTATTTCTCCAAAATGCGATATTTTCAAATGACCGAGATTGGCCTAATTTCGGTATCAGACCGAACTTAAAAAATGGCTGACAAATAAAAATTTCGATTTCTACATCGATGTTTTATAGTTAGAATTTTCGTTGAGAAAAAAGAGTGTTTTTTGACTTGGGGATCGTAATCCTTATAGCCCACGGATACCCTGAATTCATCTGGCTAGTACTCGATTCAGTTATATTAAACTGTACCTTTTTTCTTACCTTTCTGCTGCTCAATTAGCGTTTTCGAGGGAGAATTTTTAGAGAAATTTAAATCTAGATAATTAACCGGTCTACCCCGAAAAGGCTATTCCTGTCAGGAATGCATTTAATGAAACAATACATTGCATTTGCCTGCTAATTCATCTTTCTGATAATAAAGTGAAACGTCAGATATTTCCCATTATTTTTTTCAAATCAGGGAATTTGTTGATAATCAAAAATCAGTATCAGACCGATTATGCAATATTTTTTAGCAATTATTCAGTATAACAGCAGACATATCATTGATATCATGCAGGCAGAAATATCATCTTGTCGGGCGGACAAAGATATCTTCCCAGAGTTTTATCCTGAAACTGAATCAGGCAAAAGTATCATTTTTTCTTCATTACACCACATACTCAAACGTCCTGACACCTATGGAAATAAAATGCAAATTTCTATGACATATTTTTGATCGTAGTCGTGACGATGTTATTTCTGCGCCGTTTTGGCTCCCGAAATTTTTTGCCTTTAGATAGTCAAAGGTGCACACCGTGTGAGGGGGTTAAGGTGAATAAAAACTGATTTTCATAAGAAATGACCAAAAAAAGTGTTAAGTGACAAACGTCCTGACAGTTTCTCAAACGTCCTGACGGTTTCCCAATCGTCCTGACACTTTCTCAAACGTCCTGACAAAAAATTGTCAAANATTTTAATTTGACAAATTTTATTTTAATTTGACAAATTTCATTTTAATTTGACAAATTTTATTAAAATTTGACAAATTTTATTAAAATTTGACAAATTTTATTAAAATTTGACAAATTTCATTAAATTTTTTTTTGAAAATTCGACAATTTTTTTAAAATTTGACAAATTTCATTGAAACTTGTCAATTTTTTTTGAAAATTCGACAATTTCCTTAATAATTCGACAAATTTTTCTGAAACTTTGACAAATTTCTTCGATATTTGACAAATTTTTTTTATTTATTTGACAAATTTCATTAAAATTTGACAAATTTCACGTTAACTTAACAAATTTCATGTAAACTTAACAAATTTCATGTAAACTTAACAAATTTCATTAAAATTCGGCAAATTTACTAAATATTTGACAAATTTCTTGAAAAATGTGGAAAATTTCTCCAAAATTTAATAAGAAAGCATTGATCTTCTTCTCTCGGCCTTCGGCCGAATTAAAGCCTAATTTTCCGAATTAAATACGAAATATTAAAGTGAAAGATAATTCACATGATTTCCGATTTTATTTTATAATAATTTTTAAAAAATCATAATTTTCGATTGTTTTGGTTTTTGATATAGTCTTTAAAATGATTTTTTCATACTGGTATGAACAGAAGATCAATATCATGCAAGGTCTGTCTTTATTTTCATGGAAAATTGAAAAAACTTATTTTTTCATGGAAAATCCACGATGGAAATATTTTTGATGTCTTGAAATATTTTCTTCATCAAAAACTTTAAAAAAATTCATAAGTTTCCGATTTTTTTTTAGTTTTTATCATTTATTTTT
>SCLH01000359.1:68716-95476 GCA_004367855.1 Oikopleura vanhoeffeni
AGATCAAAAAGTTCAAAATATTTCAGAAACAAAAACGTTGAATCAACAATATTTCATTGTCATGAGCTGAAATTATTTGGAAATTCTTCTTATGAAGAATTCAGCAAGTTACCGATGACTTTGGATACAATTGACGTTGTGCGTTTTTTTCGCAAAAAATTGTTCCCTGAATTAAACGTTGCAAAACAGCCTTTGCCCGTAATTTTGAGAACATTTCTAAGACCCTGTTTTTTTCCCTACCACATCTTTAACCCCAAACAAAATCACGGTGAAAACCGTATAAATTTAGAAATTAGGTTTTAACCAAAGAGTACTATTTGTTCTAAAATTACTCAAATAACTTACAAAATTAAGGGTGAACTTCAACAGCTTTTTGAAACTTTTTGCTTTAAAATCAAAGCAAATGCGGGTTTTACATAGCAGAAATTTTATCAAGAGTACTATTTTCCCAGAAACATACTCAAATTAAAACAAGAAAATTTGAAAAATGTAGATCAACAAAGAATCGAGAGTTTTTACATAAGATCATTTTGAAAAAACAACACAATGACCCAATTTATCAGAAATTAAATAGTATGTCAAAAAATCATAATTATTTCTAGGCCTTAAAGAGCATGATGTCCCAATTTCCTTTTCCGAAGATCATCCGTACACAAACGAAACAAGTCTTTTGATTTCGAGCGAGGACATCTGCATAATTTTCAGTTATCATTTAGCACAAACCCTACCAAATACTTTTTTCAATCTTTCTGCTTCATGAGGATATTTTGTCGGAACGAGAACCGTTATGATTAATTACACAATGTCGGAACCGATGGTCCTTGAATGGATTAGCGGTTAAAGTTTCAAAATTTTGCAAAGATGACTTTAACCACTGTTTGACCACTGTTCAACAGTTGACCTTAGGGTTGTACGAGCTCTCAAAATCTTGATGAAATATATCAATGACGAATCGTTTTTGACGAAAAATATCCCAAGGTGAAAAATGACCCCCTTTTTTCTCAGCGAAGATTTTAACTTTCGACAATCAAGTAAAATTTTAGAATTTTTATTTTCAGCAATTTCTTAGAATTTTAAAAGTTTCTCGGTGATGATCATATGAGGTCACTTGCGGCATTTGAAAATCTCGATCTAGAAAAATTTTTAAAAAGCTTTATTCTCCAAAATCGATATTTTCAAATGACCGAGATTGGCCTAATTTCGGTATCAGACCGACTTAAAAAATGGCTGACAAATAAAAATTTCGATTTCTACATCGATTTTTTATAGTTAGAATTTTTCGTTGAGAAAAAAGAGTGTTTTTTGACTTGGGATCGTATCCTTATAGCACGAATACCTGAATTCATCTGGCTATACTCGATTCAGTTATATTAAACTGTACTTTTTTCTTACCTTTCTGGCTCATTAGCGTTTTCGAGGGGATTTTAGAGAAATTAATCTAGATAATTAACCGGTCTACCCGAAAAGGCTATTCCTGTCAGGAATGCATTTAATGAAACAATACATTGCATTTGCCTGCTAATTCATCTTTCTGATAATAAAGTGAAACGTCAGATATTCCCATTATTTTTTTCCAAATCAGGGAATTGTTGATATCAAAATCAGTATCAGACCGATTATGCAATATTTTTTAGCAATTATTCAGTATAACAGCAGACATATCATTGATATCATGCAGGCAGAAATACATCTTGTCGGGGCGGACAAAGTATCTTCCAGAGTTTTTATCCTGAAACTGAATCAGCAAAAGTATCATTTTTTCTTCATTACACACATACTCAACGTCCTGACCCTATGATTTGACAATTTTGTCAGACTTGGAAGTGTCAGGACGTTTGGAAACCGTCAGGACGTTTGAGAAACTGTCAGGACGTTTTGCTCATATACTTTTTTTGGTCATTTTCTTGAAAATCAGTTTTTATTCAACTTAACCCCTCCACACGTGTGAGTCACACCTTTGACTATCTAAAGGCAAAAAATTTTCGGGAGCCAAAACGGCGCAGAAATAACATCGTCACAGACCTACGATTCAATATGTCATAGAATTGCAATTTTAATTTCCAAAATATTGTTGAAAATTTTATACGCATGACCGTTCGAAAGTTATTTATTCACTACTTTTTTTAGGATTTTCGTCAAAATTTCTTAACAAATTTATTGTGTGAAAACGATACATAAATATCGAATTCTGAGGAGCAGTTTTTAGGAAAGTATTTGAGGATTCTTTTGATTAAGTTTATTTTATCTGCAGTCTCTATACGAGAATAATTTTTAAGTGATTTTTATGAAACTCAAAATAATGAAAAAAAAATATTTTCGAAGAATTGAACGGCAATTAACCCTATAGAGCCGACAAAGCCAAATCGATCAAATATAGAACATAAGGTGGTACTAATTTTGAGTTTTCAGCTGATTGCAATATTTTCACATTTTACTGCATATATTTCGACACGCGGCGATATGAATAATTGTTTAAGCGATCAAGATATCATATTTCAATTTGAGACCAGCTTTCATAGCTAAAGTTTCACTCCTAAATTTGTAACTTTATGTCATTGTAAAAAATGTATGGTTTGTTTCAGAAATACAAGGTGAGTGAACCTCTCTTTTCTCTCGCAGTATCTAGTTTACAACTTCAAATTTAAAAATGTAACGTGTTGTTCACTTAATTTTATCCTTGATCTCAATCAGTGACAAATAAGTAATTGATATCTTTCCCAGTTTCCGTGATAAGCGCTCAAAGTATTGCCTTTAGATAGGCTTTTGGGTGTGAGGCGAAGTTCTCGTTTCTGAGTGGTGAGGAGGTTTAAGGGGGTGGTGTTAGTGATTTTTGGGATTTCAGAGGCTTCGTACGGTTAGACAATTCAGACTGGACATTTTTGAACCATACATTAGAAGATCTATCTTTGATCTCACGGTTCCATTTTTTGAAAATAAAGTGATAATTAGAAAATTAAATGTCCTCGAAATATTCCTTGGATCATTTGCTGGAAACGTATTAGCAACTATGGTCTGATTTTCACCAACACAGTGCTAAAGATCAAATCATGATTTTAATGAAAAACTTTAAATTATTTTTAGAATCCGCTGTGGTCAAAATCAGACCATAATTGCTAATATCGTTTATAGCAAATCATACCCAAGGAATCTTTTTAGTGACATTTAAATTTTCTAATTATCGCTTTTATTCTCAAAATTGTCATTTTCGCCCAATTTTTTTTCGATTTAAAGCCAATCAGGGCGAATTCAAAAAGTAGCGACCGATTCGATGTTCATCACCCCTAGGGCTTGTTAATTCAGAAATGACGTTTTATGCATTTCCACAGAAAAATCCTTTATCAAAACGTCGAAAAAACACCCTTTTCGGCACATTCAACCAGATTGCTGAGTCTTGAGGCAAAAACCGAAAAAAAGCCGATTCACTAAAATCAGACAATTTTTCCGGATTATCACCAAATCTCAAAACTTTCCGATATCCCTTTAACACCTTTTGGGTGATTTGAAAGTGTAGGTTGGGGAGCCAATCCTAACACTCCTGAGACCCCTTCTAGCCACTCATGAGGCGCTTCTCTTCTTTTTCAGCCTACATCTATCAAATCACCCAAAGGTGTTAAGGGATATAAGCTCTAGGATCCTTTGTTTCTTTTGAAAAAGCTGAGAGACTCGTGTTTAACCGCGGTTAACCACATGGTTGGTGGAGTGGTACTAAACTGTCAATGAAATCGCGATATCAAAGATAGATCTTCCTAATGTGTGTTTCAGAAATTTTTCACCGAGACTTGCCAAATGGCCATCCAACCTGTCGACCGTTTTAAAATGTATTTCATTTAACTCATGAAAAAAAATATTTCTTTCGATGTGCTAAAATTTCGGTTTTTTCAACTTTTTCAAAAATTTAAATTTTCGATTTTGACTTAAAAATCGTATGAATTTGAAATTATAAATTTTCAACGGTCGACAGGACCGTATTTTAAAGCTCCTAATTAATAAAAAATAGAAAATAAATTTTACTGTAATTTAGACACGTAACTTACAAACGCGCGTTTTTGAGTGTTTTTTCAAAGACGATTTATAAAGTAAAATAATCATTTGAAGAAATTCAGATTATACAAAGTAAGCTGAAAAGTGCAACTTGTGTTCGAAAAAGTTTTTATTCAAATTTTGAAGTGGGAAAAAGTTTCCCATCAAGACAAAAAAATTAAAAAGTGCAAATCTGTCAAAATGCACCGAGGCCCTTAACAAGACAATCGTTCATTATATTTTCAAGAACATGGAAAGATTGAAAAATTGATTAAAAATTAATCAATTAAAAATAATAGTTTTTCCAAAATATTTTTATCAAAATCGAAAAGTGTCAGGACGTTTTGGTAAAATTATATCAAATTGAAATTTTTGTCAGGACGTTTGAAAGAACCTGTCAGGACGTTTGTTGTCAGGACGTTGAGTACACCACATACTCAAACGTCCTGACACTATGATTTGACAGTTTTTGTCAGGACTTGAGAAGTGTCAGACGTTTGGGAAACCGTCAGGACGTTTGAGAAACTGTCAGGACGTTTGTCATTTACACTTTGTTTTGGTCATTTTCTTTGAAAATTATTTTTTTTTAGGTTTTTACTCAACTTAGGGGGTTAGCTAAATGTGGCAGACTGGCGTCAATTTAATTTACGAGAATAATTAGTTGGTTTATTTTTTTGTGCTTATTATCGTTAGCTGAACCTCAATAAATGTGTATCAGCTCATTAAAATCATTTTTTATCTATTTAAGGAACGATTTGAGTTCAAACTTTTATTTTATAATTCGTAAAGTTTTCGAAAAAATTCAAAAACATTATGAAAATTTTAAGCATTTTTCGTCAAAATTTTTTCTGATTAATTTTATGAAATCTGTGAATAAAAACGAAAAAAATAGCGCTTTAACTTTTTTCATGCATGTTTACATATTTTCTGACTGCTGTTTGAAAAATCATGAAATGTTTTTTTGTCATTTTGTTTTCGACTCTTTAGAATATTATGAAAATTTTCCGCAAATCAGTCCAAAAATTTTAATTAGTAGTTTTTTGAATCTCTGTAAAAAATAGGCCAAATCACTTGTGAATTTTTCTGGTATCTATTTGGTTCCGTATTCAAACGATGCAAGGGTCAAGTGAATATCGTTTCTGAACTTCTGATGAAATTTACAACACTTGCTTGTGAAACCGGGTTTGTGCCATTTGGCACGCAATTTATTAAAATTTTTATTTTTTTAAAAAATCTGTATAAAATTGCGGGTGTAATAGGCTACTGTACTTTAAAGTCAGGCAATTTTTATATTTAAACTCAATTGAAGGTCAATTTTTTTTCCTAAAAAGCTGTTTTTCTCTATTTTTCATGGAAAAAAAACTTTCATATTTAAGAAATTTTTGCATGTGATAATGATTCTCCACTAATAGTGCATTACACCGAAAAATGTCTGAAGTTATAAATATCGCCTTTAAAAAAAATCCCACATCGGGTCAAGTTGGAAATGGAGTTGTAATGAAAAGTGGTTTTTGATATTTTTACAGATACTTAAGGGGGTAGGTGTCGTAATTTTTTGAGCCCCTTATAGAATTAATTTATGATAAATTAATATCGGTTATGACTAAAGTTGACCAAGGGATCTCGTGGTGGCAATCATTTTTTTCAAAACAATCTAGAACAAAATCTAGAATTTTCAAAATGATATTGAACATTTTTTATTGGTGAATATGACACACCGAAAACGATGCATGACATTAAAATTATCGGAAATGTCTTAATCGAATCTAGAAATTTCAATTATTTTTAAGCCAAAATGTTAAACCTAATTTATCGAATTTGACGCTGATGGTGGTTGAAATTGGTGGTACTTTTGTTCCGATTAGACGAACTTTTTTTCGAAACTTTCTCATTTCCGGTTTACTTATAGTCATATTTTTAGAATTCTAGTCCGTCAAATATGTTTGGGCGGCGTACTTCAGTGAAATCTGAGAAATTCTCGGACATATCATATTCAGCACGCACTAGGTATATTCTAATTTAAATCTAACCTGAGACTCGAATAAGTAACGGCAATTTTCTTCTGAGCAGTAACGTGCAATAAAAGAATGCGAAGTAAAAATAAAGTTGAATTCGTCGAACACATATGCTGAGGAAATAAAAGGTCTTCAACCATCGATATCTATGTAAAATCCAAGAGAGAACACTCTACAAATCAGATGGCTTGAACATACTTATGACTCTACTGATCAAATTCGCGGTTTCACTGTGATACACACTCAATCAAGAACACGCTTGTAATGTTGGGGTCTATATATAGAGAGCTATCTGAAATTGAAAAAAATTGCGCGAGTATTAGTAGCTCTAAGAAATTAGACATCACCACCTGCTGGTGTGATGTAACAGTATATGATGAAGATGTGTACTGAGTATAGATCATAGTAGCATAGATGTCTATCAGCATAAGCGAGTTTATCCTTCCAGGAGAGTTGTGCACAACCATGATCTTCCTGGATTCTCGTTACTAGATGGCGTGATAATATGAAAGGTACCAGAATTACGAACCTAATCTCCTTGAGTATAGTAAATAATTTAAAATATCTAAGTTTATGTCTAATGTATGCATACAGCTTATTCATTTTAGATTATAAAAATAGAATAAAAATAAGAAATTTTCGCACATTTTTTTCTTTCAAACGATGCAATCCCGAATATGAGTCCATGATTACCTATATGCTGCCATACACTGAGACTATGTAACTTAACCATAATTCCCAATTAATATAGGGGGGAGAAGTTGTACACCCGTATACGCTGCATTTAAGTATTTTGTGAAAAATAGAATAATAATCACATGTAGTCGCATTCACTAATCTATTTTTACCGAGTTGTTATCCCGATGGTGGGATTTTTCTATAAAAGAGTTGATCATTATGATACTAGGCTATCCAGACTCTATTTTTTCGGGTGAATAACATTGACACTTAAAAACATATAATTAAGTTCGGAGAATCATTATTACTACATGCTAAATTTGATAAATTACTTCAGAGGAAGTTTTTTTTTCCTTATCCTCTCGCAACTAGTATAAATGAGAGGAAACACCCACTACAGCTCTTCACGAGACCAAAAAAAATGAATTGACCGTTCATATTAGACCGTTTCACACTAGATAAAAAATAGCGCTGACATCTGTTATAAGAAGTTACACGTCAGCCCTATTTCAACCGCGGACGATATATACCCCGCGAGGATTATATTAAAAGATAGTAACATGAATATAATATATTTTAGGCTGAATTGGGCCTATTAATGGCTGTTAATCTTCCTGTCGTTCACGCGATTTCATTGACCTCAGAGAGTTCAGCATATCTTGTAAATTTATTACATCATGCAAAAGCTCGAAGAAACAAACGCTCTACAATAAATTGGCTACTTTAACTTCTACTCGATTCGGTTTGACACCACCCCTATGTGCTTGATTTCGTTGTTATTATGTGAACATCTTTGATGACGAAAGCCATACCAAATAGGACAATTAGCTTATGAAAAGTGTATTTCTTACAAGTGTGATTGGTCATCAAGATCATATTTAGTAATACTAACGTAGTTGTAAAATCTCTTCCTTCTTCATCTCTCTATAACGACTCAAATTTTTTCGACTATTTTGGCAATTCGGGCCTTAGCTTTAGGAACAAGAGTTAGCGATATGGTCTACTAATCTCATATTTTCTCTAATACTAGTTCGTTGGTATTCTTACCCTCATCGACATCCCTGTGTTTATATTACATTGAAATCATTAATTTCTATTGCTTTTTGAGCATGACAGTGTCCGGTTCGCACGCCGCAAAGTAATACGCTTAAGAACCTCACTTGAGTCAACCGACACTGTATATAAAATGATTCGGAGCCTGATGCTTGGGCTCTCAATTGGGTGTTTTTCACGCCACCGCTGTCCGATTCCTGTTTTTAAATCTTATCTCTCATTTAATTCTCATCGCAAAAGGAAATCATTCTCACTTTTTTCTGCCTGTTGCTTAAACTTACTGGTTTTGTCAGTTTTTTTTCGTATTGGTCTCCCTTTTTCCCAGATTAACAAACTCTCCCCTGTCTAGCCACTCCCATCGATCTTATTCTTTCGGAATTTAGCAGATGACATTTTTAATAAGAGCATAAATAGTATGCAATTTAATATATGAGAAAAATGTTTCACACCAGGCTTGACAGGAGAATACACGTAATATTATTCAGCAGATCATAAATTAATAAAAAAAATTAAAAACAAAACATATAAATTATACTCGTAAATTTAATTGAGCGGCTCACAGTCTGATTTGACATGTAACTTACAAACGACTAATTTTAAAACTGCTCGCGTTTATATCAACAGACGATTTTATCATAAGTAAATAAAAAATGTAATCTGAGGAAATACATGAAAATATAACTACAAGTAAAGCTGAAAATGTAGGCACTATAGTAGAATTACAGATTTCAAAACGAATAAATGATTATTATCAGAAAATAAATTTGAGATGAACTTGGCAAAAAGATGTTCTTCGCCACGCTTATCTCAAACACGAGTCATGAAACAGTTATAAATCTGCAAAAAATGTCCGTCAGACCAATAGGCTTCTACACCAAGACAACGAGGATTGCATCTTGTTATATATATTATAACAAACGCTATAATCACTGTGAAGACGAGAATTCAGAGAACAGATAGATGAAAAATTTGTATATATTAGAAAAATCATAGTTTCACAATATTTTATCAAATCGATAGTGTCAGGACGTTTGGTAAAATTATATGAAATGAAATTTTTTGTCAGGAAGGTTGGAGAAACTGTCAGGCGTTTGAGAAACTGTCAGGACGTTTGAAGAAACTGTCAGGACGTTTGTTGTCAGGACGTTTGAGTATGTGGTGTATTTGAATGAATTCTAGAAAATATTTATTTTACGTGACTCTGCAAATCAGGGAACTACGTACGTAAGTGTTGCTGATTTGGACCTTTTACGACGCCATTTCTGGACAAACTAGCAAAGTTTATATTCCAAATGTGAATTCAAACCGTGATGAAACCTGGAGGGACATTTTGAAATATGCTTAATTATTAGCTTTTTCAAATTCTTGAATTCCCATTAGAATTCGCATTTTTCGTTATATTTTAAACAAAATCTGGGATTTAGCGAAAACCACGCACTATCGAGATCTGATTATTTGTTTGCAAATAATTCAAATTTCGCTCCTAGTCATTTTGATTGCATTTATAACGTACACGCTATTATCGATTGAATTAACTTAACCACCACCTGCACGAGATGTCCTACCCCCTCACCTGCACGAGAGTGTTTCAGAACACACAGATAGTATTTGCTTATATAACTAATAGCCAAATAGCTTTTAAGATTTTGAAATTAATATTTATGGTATCTAAATTTCAAGATTCTACTGTTTTCAAATGAAAAATATTACGCAAGAGGTGATGTGAAGACTATGTTCACTACCAGGTGGTGCAGTGTGTGAAAATAAATGATGCCAAACATTTTTGCTTGAAAAAATACCCTTATAAGTATATTTGTACATTCATATTTGGTTTCAGTCACGAGATAGACGAAATAGCTCTTTTCACCACCAGCTGGCGTCAAGTGTCAAAATAAATAATGCCAAAGTTTTCCCAGTCAAAAGTCACGCTAGTGAGTATATTTGTAGATTATTATCTTGTTCCAGTACTGTTTTAACTGCATTTAACAAAAAATTGCATCCAAATAATGCATTTCCGGTCTGATGAGAAATTTCTAGAACTCACCAAAATTCTTGAAATTAAAAATAAGGGGAACTATCGGGGGTCTGTTCCGATATTTCGCCGGCCAAAATGACATTTCCCCAAAATATTTTTGGTCTTTGTGTTCTGAAACACGCTCGTGCAGGTTGGGGTTAATTTGACAAACGACCGAAATTACGATGGAAGTAATCTGCTTTTGAAATTATAATTTGAATTACTTTATTGATGCAAGAAATAAATGTGGAAAAAGAGGCAAATATTTGTTGAAACAAAAATTCTAGAATACGAAATATTGAGTTTAGAAAAAATATTTCTAAAAACTCAGTTACGGTGTTTTTGATTTTTTTGAAATGACGTCAAATTCAGACCAAACATGTTTGGATTTGCAGAATGGGAAAATGTTCGGCTGCTCAGGCGCCATGATAAGGACCGGGAACATTTTAACCGGAGAGTCTCCGAGAGATATATGCAAAAACACGAGGCTTTCATTTTTGAAATCACAATAAATACGTGTTTTCATTTGATTTCAGTGCGACCTGGTCGCAGCGACCATTTGACAACTTACATTGTAATTAAATATATTTTTGATTGGGCATACTATGCCCGGCATAGGTTGCCCTCAATACTAATTGACATGTCAATTTTTTCCCGTTTTTCGCTAAATCCCTGGTATTTTATCTCTTCGTCAAAAAGTTGAATTTTGGCCCGGTTCGCTCCGGAGTCATGTCAGTTTTATGAGAATGTCATGAAAAGTATAATCTTAAATAATACAAAGCGTTCCAGGGGTTAGCGTCACCAAAAAACGATTCCGATGCCCTCAAGTGGTTAGAAACGTGGTTTTAAAATCATTATTATCAGTAGTATATTTTTGAATAAATTTTTTTATAATTATGAAGAAAATTTAGCGGGCTTTATCACAAAACTGACAAATTTTTTGTGCCGTTTGCATCCATACCTTCACCGTCACTTTTCACTTTTGAGCCCATTTTTATCAGGGAAAACCCAATTAACAAATTTTCATTTTTTCACGTTTCTCATTTGGCCCAAGTTCGCTTTTTTTGCTGAATGAGAAATGAACTAGAATAAATTTTTTTTTGATATTACTGGGTGATCACTGGAATATATTATCCCAATCAAGACCACCGCGTACCCGTAAAATGATGCCTGAGGACTTTATTCCAGGTCCCCCAATTTCACGGGATTACATTCAACATGATAAAGTAGATAAAGTCAGGGATGAGAAAAACTACAAATTAATTCGACCATTTATATTTATCCGTTGAAATTGATCTATTATGGTAATATTTGATTTTGTCAAGATTTTTTCTTCTTATTTTTGCAAATTCCGCAAAAATGCCAATTTAATATTTTAACCGTCATTTTCCCTTGCCAAAATGCCGAAATTTTATTTTTCCGTAGTTTTTTGTCCCGATATTTTTTTCCGTTTTGGTCTTGAATGTATCTTGTATACATTCTGATAAAATCACGCTTTTTATGCCACTGATTTTATCTCGATATATTTATCTTACTCGGTATAATGTTTTACTCGTGTTAAACATGACGTGTTTTAAATCATCGGCATACCGATTAGGTCTCATTATCTTACTATGAAACTTAGAAGTTTGACCGCTGCTCACCCTATACAATGTATAGACTATACAGTATAGTATACATGTAACATGTATGAAAATTGTGTGGCAAAGTCTATGAAAAATATTCTAGAAATTTGCATTCAAAACAATAAATATTTCGCAATACTCTGTACAATCAAGAGAGTCTGTACTAGGGTGTCACAGGTCGAGGCTAATATAGAGACTAAGAGGGTTATTAAAAATTCCGAGGAAACCAAAATTTCAAATTTTTTTTTCATTTGTTATTAAAACGCAAACCTGTCCGTTTAAACGCATATGGCAAAACTTTTCCTACGGGGCCGTTCGTTTAAACGCACATGGCAGGAATTTTCACACCGAACCCGTCCTAACTACCTTTCCGTTTAAAGTTTAAACTCTATTCTAAATTATAATTTCTAATAAATTATAAAAATACCCCTTTTCAATTTGGCACTGAATGTTTAGGCTTTAATATATTTGAAATTCATTATAAATTGGCACGGTGGTTCTTTGGGACCTGGTTATTCAAACTGGCGATTTCCGGTCGAAAACGGCAGAATAATTTCAGAATTTATAATAAAAATGTCCAAAATAGCACTTTTCAAATTTGACATGAAGCCCCGACAGCCTTAATCAATATTGAAATTTCTGAAACTTGTCATTGTGGTTCTTTGGAACAAGGTCTTTGTATTTGGCCGTGTTCAGAGAACTATCTTTGAAGATTTACGGTCACTATAGGGCAAAATCCTTTCACAAATCACCGAAAAACGTGAAAATTCACATTTATCCGTTTGAAATCGCCGCGCGAATAAATTTTTTCTCTAAACGCTCTTCAATTTGGCATACAGCTTCATTATGCCCTTTTTTTCAAAAATTGAGGGTTACCAAAAAAATTGACCGACAATTTCCGGTTTTACAGCTGGTTTACTAGTGGCCGGTTTCTATTTTGGTCATTTTGGACACCAGGGAGTTAAAATTCCGAAAAGTCATAAGCCCATTTTTCGCTTAGAATTAACTAAGGAACAAGTTGGATACAAATTTTTTTTTTAATTCTCAACTTTTTTCTGGGTGAAATCGACCGGTGACACACTAGTCTGTACAGAATAGAAATTTTCAAATTCTCGAGAAAATGCCGAAATTATAAAATTTGAACGGTTTTCTTTTTTTTTGTGAGTTTTTATATTTCATCATGTTTTCGCTTGTCATTTTTTAAAAACTTTTGCAATTTCCAATGAATTTCACAAACAAAATTCAATCAACGATAGGAAACGCAATATCTTGCAAAGTATTTGCCTCAAATTTTTCAGTTTAACTTCATTTACTCATTAAATTTTTGAGTAATTTTAGCAATAGAAAATTTCGATCTTCATCGCTTTTTTTGCCGAAAATTTTAACTTGATAAAAATCTTTCGAATGTTTTTCGAAAACCAAATCATATGCTCATCCCTAAATACAGCATATAACTATAAAAAGTTCATAACAAAGAAAGATTACATAATGATACCGATAGGGGGCTTGGCCCATGGATATAAAACAGTACAAGAATTATCATATACTGGGGCAATACCAAAAAATGGAAAATCGACACATACAGATATTCAACAGTGGAGCATTAGCTCGGATAGACATACTAAATTACATTCAGACAAAGGTATAGAAATTACAATATATTACAGTATATTTCAAAATTTTAAAACGAAATTTGTCTCAATATTCGTGTCCTTAAGGGGATTGTTGGTGCTTCCAGCAATTTGCTGGGGGAAAATAGCCCTTTTTAAAACTCAAAATCTTTTGTGAGAATTGAGTGAACGTTTATTTTTCCAATTGTATATTGTAGTCCGTAACTTGAGAAGTCAAAAATTGATTCATTTTTAGAAAATATTATCACATCAACCTTTAAATGCATAAAACCTAATTGCTGGTATTTCTTTCCATTGAAGTATACCGTCATATCCACGTATCCAAAAATCACATAATGCCGATATTATTGGTCAGAAAAAATTCTCTACAATTGCAACCAAGCATATTTTATAAATTCATTTAATTCGCCGAAAATATTTTTGAAAATTCCTTGCTATAGTTAATATAGGCAAAATGTAGATTATTTTGAAAAAAAGTATACTTCACGATACGTGAGTACGAACGGTACATGCGATTTCCTTTCCTTTTTTCATAAATCCATTTTTATTATCGTATTAAACTTTGAACCAAGGAAATTTAATAATTTTTTTTATATTTCTCGCAATCACTATTTCATGCTGATTTAATGCGCGCCATTATAACATTGATTAGGCTAAAAATTGAAATATTGAAAGGAAAGAAAAATCTGAACAACTATCATATTGAAATACTTCATTTAGACTAACTTTTTCTTGCGAGTTGATTTTTTTAGTATTTTGAAATGATACCATATCTAGAATTATTTCCTTTTTATGCAAGTTCGAAACGAATATTTTTTTGGAAATTTTCAAGAATATTGGTCAAAAGTTTCCAATTTTATTTTGGTCTGAATCTCCGTGAAAATTGATCACTAATGGTTATTTGTTTTTGATCATCTGTCATTATTGGGCATTTCAGCAGCAAGCGATTTCAATGTTCTAGAAAAAAATATCCAGGAATAATTTGGTGTTTTTTTAATTGCGAACGATCCCAAGGTGCTGGATGGTCAGGTGCAATCGAAAAAATACCGAATTTGCGACCGTGTCGAAAATAACTCTGCACCCACAATCCCCTTAAGGTATACCGGTTCCTAAATTTTCTGCAGTTATTATGTTATAAAAATGCACCAAATCAATTGTTTATGTTTTGAACGCATAAAACAACCAAATGACAACAAAAAAAATTTCAAAAATTTTTGTGTTTTTTCGATTTTTTTCTAAGTATTTTCTTGAAATTATGTAAAAAATAACGTTTGTGNAAAATTGCTTTATCGGTTTCGTCTATATTTTTGTATTTTAGACGTTTCTTCTCTTTTTTCGTCTGTGCTTCCTAAAATATTTCTAATTATTAAAAAATTATTTAAAAAAAAAATTAATTGAAATGAAATTTTTGTTTTTTTCATGTCTTTGATAACTATTTTTTTGAAAATTGTTCACCATATTTAGCAAGCAAGCCGGAAAATTTTTTGATCAGTGAAATCTCAGCTATAATTTACTTTAGTTGAAATTAGACTAACTATTTTCGAACTTTTTATTTCCAGTTAAAACTCAAATTCTACGAAAAATTAAAAATAGTTGAAAAATATGATGCTCGGTATCAAAGATTGTGATTTCTAGGCCTCTAATTTCGCGTTTAACCAATGAAAGCACTGGATATAACGACGTTGACCAATAGGAGCTTCAAAATTAAGTTCAAACGCAAAACTTGAGGCCTTGAGATTCCAATCTTTGATAAAAGACATATCAAGTGGGTTATCACAAATCGCCTCAGTTTATATATTTAAATCGACTTTTTAGCACAACAAAGGCTTTCCGAGAAATTGGAGCGATTCCTGTATCAAAACTAAGTTGAAAAAACAAAAAAAATTCGAAAAAATCATTTTTAATTTTTTTCCCTATCAATTTTTCATTGTTTTCCGAACCGGTTTACCGGAAAACCAGTTGTAAAAAAAAAATTCACATTTTTTTTCGGAAGTTTTGGCTGTTTTTCAGTAGATGCTGAAAATTAAGGCTCCATCGAAGGATTATTTTGAGGCAAAATTTCTCAAATTGGGCTACGGAATTGTTCCTACCAATTATATATAATATGTGCTTTTTCACTTATTTTTATCATAATTTTTTGGGATTTGTGTTTTAATCAGGCTTTCAAAAGGAATGGCTTTTATCCCTCTTCATGGCAAAAGATAGGGAACACTTACACCCACGCCCAAAATTTTCCCTATCTTTTGCTATGCAGAGGGATAAAAACCATCCCTTTTGGAAGCCTGGTTTGAATCGGTTCTAATGAATCTAATAGAGTAGGAAAATAAAAGTCAATAATCAAATACAGTGCTCGTGTGTGCCCATTGGTCTCACCCACTGTATAATATGTACGATATATTATATCTACCGTACATTTGCTATAGAATTTATTTTTTTGAAAAATTGAAGAACAAAATTTTTGAAATACTTTTTTCTAAAAATTAATTTTTTAGCATTTAGTTGCTAGGTATTCATCGAAATCGTATCTATATTTTACCTTCGGCCTCCTATTTTTGTACGCTTCTGGCATTACAAATTCTGTTGGTTCTACCACTGGTGGTTCTGGGGTATTTGTTCTAGAATCTGGCTTTTTATTTTTGGCACGCTTGTCTACTATAGGCGGAGCATTTGTGTAAGTTCCTCCAAAAATATTCATGGCCAATTGAGCGGCAGATTTTGGTTTGGCTTTCACAGGTGCATTTTGGGGCTTTCGTTGAAAGGGTGCTAATTCAACGGTTCGTTGAGTAGCTTTTTGAACATTTTTACGATTCGGTGTTTTAAATTTTCGCCTGTATTTGGTTGAAAATTGTGGGCTTTTTTCAGTGCAATCGGAGAACGTTATTTTGGAATCGGAGAAAAAAATATATGATTCGGGACCGGGCGGGATCGGGATTGAAAACTCATCCCGTTTTAGAACACTGCTTATAACTTCTAGCACAGTGTGTTTGAAAATTTAAAAACAAAATCCGAATTGAATTTCTTTAGTTCCATAAAAAAAATTCGATACATCGACAGCTGATTTTTTTGAAAATTTCGGTTTGACGTAGAAATCGTTATGAAAAAAATAAATATCTTGTAGAGAAGTTCCAGTTCGTACTTTGCGAACGTATAAGAACCAGTTGATGACATAATTATCTATTTTGAACACTCAATATCGCTTTTTGTCCATAATTAAGCCCATTTTATTTTTAAAAAATACAGTTTTATTCCCATAAAAATAATCGAAAAGTGTCAGGGCATTTGAATAACGCATCATTTCAATTTTTTGTCAGGGCGTTTGAGGGACTGTCGTTTGAGTACGTGGTGTAGATTGTATAGTCTTGGGGCAAGACACTTTGTCATACATTTTTTAAATAATGCCGAGACACCTGTTTTACATTTTATCATACAATTTCTGTACAATACGGAAAATGTGTTTTGGCTTTCAATCGATGTCGTAGGTTAAAAGGCCAATGGGAGAAAAATACGATTTTTGTATGACAAAACGTACTGTGAGAGCACTTTATCATACATAAAATTGAAATTTAAAACTTGTACATACAAAATACTCACAGTACGTTTTATCACACAAAATCAAGGCTAGATCTCGGTGTGATCTTGAGTTTAGCAATGACTGTTCGAACTTTAATTAGGCCAAGAAATCCGCTATTTGAAGTTCATAGAGGGAAACGATTAATTATGTTATACCGTCTTCGGTAATCAATTATTGATCTCGGCTGGAACTTGCATGCCGCAGCCGCAACACCTGGGTACATTTCGAGACCAATTCACAAACAATTATTAACTAGGTCATAATTTCACATGCCATCTAGTGGCTATGTCTAATATAAAGTAAAATTTTCAACTAACTGAAATCATAAACAAAATTTCAGTATGGCAATTACACGAAATTCAAAACCAGTTTGCAGAAAAATTATAAGATCAAAAAATGTCTTGTTTTTGGGGTCATTATCAGATTATATGAAGCCAAGGAAACTATATCAGTCTCTCAGGAAAAGAAATACACCAAAGAAACCACTTGATGTTACTGAAAAATCATCAACGTCGAAAACCGAAAGTGAAAAGAAGAAATCTGATAATCTGAGCAAACCGTTTGATTTTGGAAATTCATCTTTAAATTATGATTCCGATGATGAGCTTGACTTGTTAACATTATTGGACAAACTGAACGAGAACGACCAAAAAAACGAAAATGTCAACGATAATCCAATTTTTGAATAAATTTTTGTGCTGTCAAACATTTGCTGAAATAAAATTTACATAATTACTTGGAGTATTTTCTAAAAAACGCTCGATAGACAAATCTGACAAATAATTTTCTCATTAATTTTACGATTAAATTTTGAGCAATTTCGGTGAAAAGGCCACCTTATATTTTTCGGAGAGAAACTTGATAACTGGTACATACGATTCCTTTGAAATTTTGGGTCATAAATTATGACTCGTAATATAACTTTTTATGCTGGTGTAGCAGAGCCGGGTTTTCGATTTTTGGGTTATTGCCGGACATTCACTGGAAATTATCGGTTTCTTCAAAACGACTCTACCGATTTTTTTTTCATTTTTACAGGTTATTATCCAAAAAATCAAGGAATCCGAAAAATTATTCAAATGAAATTTGACACCGCTAAGGTCGTTCTTTTTAGGTAGTACAATTGTGATTTCGACTGAGAGAACTAGACAAGATAGCGACAAATGGTTTTCTGCATGTGAAACCTTGGAAAAAAATATGCGTTAGGAATTTTTTTTTGGCTTCCTAGGTTGATCACGGGACCGGAAATCAGTCATCGAAATTGCTCAAACTGAGCGAAAAAAGAAAAAAATCTACCATTACAAATTAAGATTCAGATGGAAAAAACCGTTTGTCGCTATCTAGTCTGGTTCTCTCATAACAGATACCATTTGAAGTGTATTACCTAAAAAAGACCTAAGGAGTCATATTAAAAAATCGTAAAAAACAGACCTAAGCGCCGACCCCCTCAATACGATAAACACTTTTTCATAAACATGTATGATTACATATATGTAATATCAATACATACACACTGCCACACCAATTTGTTTTTCTTGGCTTTAAATTTATATCTCATTTCGTTTTTGAGTTATTCACAATAACTTGAGTTATAAATTGAAGCTTTATAAATTTCGACTTTAAAATTTTTTGAATTTCAGTGAACAAAATCTTTTTTCAACCAATTCCTTTTGACCAATTCGTCTATAAATTGATGTTGATCGCCAAAGATATCTTGACAGTAAGCTCGAGTTGCTCCCTCATCTTTCAGCGATATAATATGACTAACTAAGGAGGGATCTGAAAATCCTAGAAGGACTTCCATTTGATTCGTAAGCCAATCTTGAAGCGACATTTTCTAAACGGATAAAATTGAAGGATTTTTCTTCTAGAACAGATTTGAATGGCTTATGAAAAAAAATCGTGTTCGAAAAAAATATGCAGTCGAACGAAAATTGACAACATTTTTCTGTACACTATCGGTATTTTTTGTTTAAAATGGTTATTTTTTTTCTCTAGAACATAGTCCGAAAATTTATACTGTATAAAATACATGTTAATCAGAAAAATACCGTGATAGAATATTGTTACACATTTTGGATTTTTTGTGAGATTTTTTCGAAAAAAGAAAAATCGGAGAAAGTTACTTTGATAGTTCCGATTTTTTTCACAATCTTTCGAAACTTTTTTGAAATTGAATGAAAAGCAAACTTATAGGCAGTTAGAAAATTCGAATTTTTCCCCGTCATGTTCAAGCTTTCAATCCATCAAATATATTGGCAGTAAAAGCGCCAAACAATCGCATTTTAATAATTTTCTCATACTCAGACTCTGATTGTAACATATTTTGTATGTGCTTTGAAAGCACTGCTTTCGAGCAAAATTTACAGCAGAAAATAAATTCAATTCAGTTTTGATATAAATTAGTCAAGGAAATTGACAAAACGGCTACATGTATTTTTAATGAAAAAAGCCAATTTCGATAAACAATGTAAGCGATTCTGTAATTTATTTTTTCATTTGAAAAAATATCTAAAATTTTTGTTAATTTTCACAAAATTGAAATTTTCGATTTTTGTGTGGAAAATTTGAAAATATGTCGTGATGAAAATTTTCCTATCATTTGGCAATTCTCATAAATCCATTTTTAGATGCGCAGATTCTCAACTGTTTTTATTCTTCTAATTATTTTGAAACTCGATTTTTATATTATATTTTTTACTGAGCGCTGATTGGCCAATCTAAAAAAATAAAAGAAATAAATTAAAAAAAGATGCCAATCGAAATCTTTACTAAAGTTGAAAAAGTAAAAATAACAGAAAAGAGAAAACTATTATTTGATGAATACAGCAGATATTCTAGACAACTTATTTTACCAGAAATTGGGAAAAATGGGCAAGAGAATATTATCAATTCAAAAGTACTTATTGTCGGATGTGGAGGGCTAGGTAAACATCAGATAATTTATGAGAATATTCTGAAGACGAGCATTTTCCACCAAAAAATCTTGTTACAGAACAGTCTGTCGATTTATTTGAAAAATTTGGGTCTGCTGCTTTTCATAAATCTGATAGCAGATTAATCGGATGTGTAGTTAGCACAGCATAAGCTCTCAAAACGTGCCTAAAAATATGTATTAGAGCCCTCAGGGGTTAAAAAGATTTTTTCGCTAGTTTTTACCAAAAATGGTCATTTAAAAAAAATGCAATCTGAATATTTTTGAATTTTGCTTCAAACATCCATGAGCGTGATTTTTTTTCAGTGCAACAAATTTTGTGATTTACTTGCACGCGTTTTTCTCAGAAATGGATGAACCGATTTTCAAAAAACACACCATATACATGTACAGTATGTCACGTTTTTGCTTTATTTTTTCCAATTTGCATAAATTTGAATTCCACCGTTTTGATTGGTTTAATCTTGAAAAGACGTAGGTATTTGCCAAAATTGATCGTTCTCAATGGGGGATAGCAAGTTATGCAAATTGGAAAAAAGAAAGCAAAAACGTGACATTCATGTACATGTATGCTATAGCTATTTTAGTTGTTGGTTGGAAAAAGTTACTCACTCAAATTAATTTTAATAAGAATCTAAAATAGCGTTGGTTTTTCGGTGATATGGGCATTGGAAGTATTTCAGGTGAAAATCGTGAAATTGTGTAGCAAACTGATTCTAAAAAATTTACGAATAATCTTTTTCGAAACCCCCAGAACATTTTAATTACTGTATTCATCTAAACAATCTTTCTAGGCTGCCCTGTTATTCAATACCTAGCATCCTGTGGAGTCGGCACAATTGGTCTAATAGACAATGATACTGTTGAAATATCAAATATTCAGCGTCAAATTCTTCACATGGAATCGGACAATGGTCTCAAAAAGGTCCAATCTGCGGCAAATACAATTGTAGCAATTAACTCAAGAATACAAGGTATAATAAACTGTTAAATTTTTGAGGACGTTTCGGTTTTGAGATTTTTGGCTGGAAGTACGAGGAAGTAGATTAATTTTTAGGTACTCTTGGAACGGGTTGAAAAGTAAATCGAATAATGTGGTCCAAATTTTTTTTTTGACATTTTGTTCTGGCGGCTTTTTTTTTAAGCGAAACTTGCAATCGGAGCGAATGTTCTCGAAAACGGTTCATCCGATTCAAGAAATTCCAATATTGTATCTGAGAGTCAATAAGTTGATACGCGACAACCATATAATTTGAGTCCGATCCAATAACCGGTAATAAGCCAAAACATCGGCAAATTGTCGGTTTGTAGAGAACTGAGGCAGATAAGCATTCGAGAATATTGTTGTATATGTAACTTTTGAAGAGGAATTTGTTGGCATTTTTGTTTTCACACCAGACACCACATGGTGGAGTAAAGAGCACTTTTTCTATTTTGCGACTGGTATGTCATAAAGACCTACAAATATACTTATCCCGTTAACTTTTCNTTACAACGGCCAAGGTTGTACAACGGCCTAAAATTTACAACGGCACCAAAAAGATTTACAACGGCCCCAATGTACAACGGCCCAAACTTCACAATGGCCCTTATTTTACAACGGCCCCTGATGTACAACGGCCCCTTTTGTACAACGGCCCCTATTGTACCACGGCCCTGATGTACAACGGCCCCCTATTGTACAACGGCCCCTATTGTACAACGGGGGTTACCTAGGTAAAATTTTTAAGGTCAATCGATCTCAGAGAAAACGAAAAGGACAAGTAAAAAATGATTCGGCGCCACCTACTGGTGAAAATAAACATTTCTCTATAATATTTTGCAACATAATTTGTTTTTGAATATGCTGACTTGGCATAACCTTCAGGTGTTTTTCGATGATTATCAAGAGATTTTCGAAAATCATCCAGTAGAAGTTAACCATAATTTCCGCTTTTTCATTAGATCGCTTGTCGAGTTTTGTTAATTTACCCCCTTTTTCTTTGACTATTACGAAAAAAAACTTTGGCGATTAACAGCTTTGTTATCGGTCAATTGTATGCAGAAAACGTTTCTCGATATCGCCTAAAAGATTTTCTGGTTATCGTCATGGAAATGGGACCTTAAAAAACTTAAATTAATAAAGTGATCCGATAATAATCGGACATTACATTTAATTTCTACCACAGAATTCAAACGATTTTTTATTTGAAAACGTCGAACTGATTTTGCGATTCAAATATTATTAGATCCATTATGATGCCCGAGTCTCTTAAAAATTTTTTTTTGCTTCAAATCCATATATTGAAGGCGAATTATTCGAAACAATTTGTTTTTTTAGTTTATGCATTCCATTGGAGTAGTAGGCTTTATTTTGGGATTTTTTTTGAAACTCGACATCACTATAGGCTCAACAGATCCTGGTAGATGTAACAAAAAAAGACATCGATTCTTCAAATGCACTTGAACTTGTTCGTCAATTCCACTGTGTTATCGACTGTACAGATAATGTAGCCACACGATATCTTCTGAACGACGCTTGTTATTTGGCAAAATCGAATTCTAGAATTCCACTGGTATCTGGCGCGGCTTTGAGATGGGATGGCCAAATTACAGTTTATGAAAAAGACAGTTGTTGCTACAGGTAAAAATATTGGTTTATCTCAAGGTTAATTAATAGACATTTTGATTTTAGCTTTTTTTTAGGTTACCCCACCTTTTACCCCATTTGAGTTTTGAACGGAACAAGAAAATTCTAAACAGATTTATGAATTCAACAGCCAAAAGAAAACTTAAAAAAAACTTTTTTTGATACGTCATTGGATGGTCGGTAATACCGGTAAAAATTTGAAAAGTCGGTTTTGAGAAAACGCTTCGAGGCCATTTTTTTAAATAAGTACTGTTTTTTGACCTTCACCGCTTTAAATGTGTCAAATGACAAAAATTTTGCAAAAAAAGTCAGAGGAAAAATTGGACTGATTGCCAATAAATTGGCTTGATAGGATTTATGGTTTTTTCCGAATTTCAAAGTTTTAACCGGTACGTTACCGAAAATCCGGGGACGAATTAAAAATTTTGATCGTCTAGGAGAATGATCTTGTTCTGTTTTAACAGAAGCTTTTAAAAGCTTATTTTCTATTCTCATTTTTAAAATAAAGAAAACAAACCGTTCAAATAATCCAAAAATATAATTCTATACATACAGGGTGTAAGGTTTTCACCTTCTTTTTTCCAAACTGGTTACACTTGATTTCCGCCGTTTTGATTGGTTGTCAGAAGAGTTTTCTCAGATTCAAAAACCTTATACCTGTATATATAGAATTTTTTGTTATTTGACGCCAATTATTAAAATACAATTTCTAGGTGTATCCATCCTCAGCCTCCTGCACCAGAAAATGTAACAAATTGTTCGGATGGTGGCGTAATCGGTTCTGTTTGTGGCGTAATTGGGTCAATTCAAGCTACCGAAGCGATAAAAATAGTGTCTGGGATGAACTCAACAATGACTGGTAAAATGATCATGTACGATGGATTTCGAGGCGATTCTAGAACCATAAAAATGAGACCTAAACGAGAAAATTGTCCTCTTTGCGGAGTTTTCAGCATTAAAGAACTTCAAGATTACGTACAGTTTTGCGGCATGGGAGCTAATGATAAGGATGCGCCGATTCAGATATTATCAGATGAAATAAGGGGGGTATTCATTTTTCGTCAATTTTTCTCTCCTATATTTTGCTATAAAAATGCGTAGGCACGAAAAGTCTACCAATTTGAAGAAAAAACATTTAAATCTGATGTAGTTAACACAAAAATTTTCTATGGAAATACTATTATCTTTTATAACAAGAACCAACCACGTTTGTATTTGACTTTTTTTCTTGACGTATTTTCAACTTATCACATTCATATATACTATAATATAGTATATAGTCTTTTTTAAAATGTTTTTTTTGTACTAAAAAGTATAAAAAGTGCGTAGGCTGAAATCAGCAGTAAAATTGAAATACAATTTTATACCGCAGAGTTGGGATTCGATTTCTACAAAACCACAAATAATGTGAAGTTTAATTTCAAATTACCGCTTTAAATTTTTTTTGTAATATTGTTCACTGAATTTTTTTTTTGGAAAATTTTAAAAAATCGTTTAAAATTGTTTAGGTAGCTTTTTTTTTTAAGGACACAAACTAATATTTTGAAAAAGTCGAAGCTCAGACATGGTATCATCAAACGGTTTTTTGCATCGTGTACCTGACCAAAATTCCAACGACAAAATTTTTTTTCGTTTTTTCCAGTCAACCGGTTCACCGGTAAATGTCGTGCTCAACCGGTTAAATCGGTTTTCAGAGAATCTTACAGTAAATTATTTTGAAAACCTGCGGCTCTGGTCAGTTTTTCATCAGAAATTTTTTGGTGACATTTTTTTTGACACGTGACACCTCCATTGGTGTCAAATGACACTTTTTTGTATTTTTATTACTGCTGAAGATGACGAGATGATAGTATACCTATCTGAATCATTTTTGAAGAGAAATTTTTTGACAATATTTTTTTTGACATTTGACACCTCCATTGCTTCGACTTTTTCAAAATATTAGTTTGTGTCCTTTAAAAAAAAAGCTACCTTAATACTATTTACTGAAAATTGTTTGTGTTAAAAACATCTATTCTGATGATTATATTCGAATTAAAACTTTTTCTTAATTTTGAATGTTTGAACAAACTTAAAAAATTTTGAATGTTGTAACAAACTTATAAAAAAATTACCCCAAATCATTGGTAAAATTTTGCATTTCTCTTGTATTGTTGATTTCCACCTACACACTATTTATACTAAAAAACATTTTAACAAAATTGACCAAAAATTTATACTTCGAAATAAGAATATCTCCCAAGGACCTGATGAACATTTCCGAAAATGATCTTTTGGTAGATGTCCGGACAAAAACAGAATTTGATATTTGTAAATTACCGATGGAATCAGTGAATTATCCGCTGAAGGATTTAAAAAGAAACACAGAGTCGTTTATCGAACAATATTTGAAACATGATACAAAAAGAATAATTTGTATTTGTCGAAGAGGCAATGATTCACAGAGAGCCGCAGATTTGATCCAAAAAATTGTTTTTGATCGCGCGGGAGTTAATATCACCGATTTACGTGGTGGGTTGACCGCTTGGCATAATGAAGTTGATTGCAATTTTCCGCTATATTGAACATCTAAAAACATACTAAAATTAAACTTTTTTAAAAATCAGTATTCATTTATGAAATTAATTAATTTAAATCATCCGGATTTTTTTTCAAAAATTTGAAGTCTGAAATATTTTCCCACAGGAATATAGATATCCAGTATACTGTTGCGACATGACGTGTTTGTCTACAAGAACAAAACGACCAATTTTTCAAAAATTATTTTTGACCTCAAAGACCATAATAATACAGTGGGTATTTTTATTTTCATATTTGTTTTCTGAACTTTTTTCAACAATTTCAAAATCGGAAGTTGAAATTTTTCATTACCGATTTTGTTTCTGCAGTGCCTAATTGTGTACAAAATTTCAGACATTGTTCCTATTTATATCCGGCAGCTGAGAGTTAAAATACGACTTTTGAATCACGAGACATATTTAACTGTCTAAATATTATTCGGATTTATTTATTTAACGACAAAATCTATTTTTAGAATTATTTTGAGAAGTGAGACTATAACTGGTGAATGGACGTTTTATCAATAATAGGATCGATCAACGCTGTTTTATTCGTGTTTTTGATTATTGCTGGATTTTGGACAATTTTGTGGAAATTTTTCTTGTATAAATTTCCGTTTATTCAAGCTATAGGTAAAATTAGACTTTTTTGTTCAAAATTAAACCAAAATATTAAACCTGATTTTAGTGGAACCTGAAGGTAATTTTTATCATATCAGTAGTTGTTTGTTCATATAAGTGGGTCGCATTTATTAGCGGAACAAGATAACTCCAAAAAACGTTCTGTTACAAACAGCCAAAAAAACCTATAGACCAAACATTTTTCCATACTTCCCTGGATTTCCCGAAATGGCCTCCAAAAATTAAAAAAAACTCCGTTATGTGAAAACTAAATTTGAGGCTAATTTATTGGCTTCAAGATTTTTGTTTGTAATTCAACGCCGTTAAAAATTATAATTTGACCCTTTAGAGGTGTCTCGTGCCAAAAATTTCATTGTCAAACATTATTTGTTGACAAACTACCCAGTCTATATATTTCTCTAGACCTAGGTGCACCAGTGACATACCGAAAATGATGCCTATGTGGCCTTTTTGATCAGGCGTCATAACTTTGAGGCAGTGACCAATGAAATCACAGGATTCTTGACAATGTCTCAAAGTTATGACGCCTGATAAAAAAGGCCACCTAGGCATCATTTTCGATATAATTTATATGATATAGAATAAACAAACAGTAATTTTATTTCTTTACAGGTGTCAGATTACAAAAGTTTATCGGCAAAAAAATCTGGCACGTAAGATTTGATATGCCAGAAAATGGCTTCGAAGGACTAGTGGTTTTCTCAGAGCCTGATTTTAAAATTTTCGGTGAAGTATTAAAAAATTTATGGTTTTTTGAGTTTTTCCTTGCATGCTCAAATCCTTTTGGAATTATCTGGTTCCGTTAGTAACTTGGATTGGGGAAAAAGGGTAAGATAAGCTGAAAAATGTTAAGTTTAAACTCATACCCGCCTCTACGTTCGTACGGTGTTGAAATAAAAGTCAGAATTATTAATAATTCGTCTTAAAATGTGGTGTCATTTATTTGTAAAATCATCGGGTTCTAATTTCGAATTCAAAACAATTTTTATGTTTTGAATTTAGTTTCTGGTGATAAGAATACATCAAAAGAACCAGAAGGCCCGGTCGATATCACTGAACAGCAAGCGCAAAGAGAGCGAGAAGAAAGAATCAGAAAAAAACGTACTAGAAAAGCAGAATGAAGGTCTTATTACCAGGTATGATCTTTTAGATAAAGAGTAATAGGCAAAAAGAGTTTTGACTCGGTGTCATATTTCAGTTTTTTATAAATTAATCAGATTCTTGAAAGAGAAGTGTCCACAAAAAATTGTTCATAGAGTAATTAGTCCAAAATAGTATGATTGGTCGTTGTTTGACAATCATCATATGTATTGTTTTAGCGCTAGAATGCCCAGAACTTTGGGCCTTTTTGAAAATTTTCTCGCTTAATTAGTCATCGGATTATTTTTT